>CM035818.1:31385253-31561977 GCA_020458035.1 Magallana ariakensis
AATTTGCAGATACTGACGACTGCTTCCCAGATCCCTGTCAAAACAACGGAACCTGTATAGACCTGGTCAACGACTACAACTGCGATTGTGTTCCTGGATTTACGGGAAAAAACTGCGATATTGGTAAGTACTGCTAATAAGTCAATCAAATGAAATGTTTGTTTTGGTAAGGAAGTTGACGGATTTTTCTCTTTCTGACATATGAGGTATTGGAAATGTAAGAAATGTTGCTTCAGAGTAGAGATTTTGGGACCGTGTTTTCAATAGTGATGAGTGAACTTTATTTGGAATTGCAGTGATCAATGAGTGCTTGCCAGGTATTTGTCTAAACAACGGGATTTGTACAGACCTTGTGAATGCCTACCGGTGCGACTGCGTTTCTGGATTTAATGGATCACATTGTGAAAATAGTACGTATTGCAAATCTTATACCCACTATCTGTTTAGGATGAAAAGGCACCAATTGAAAGTTGTAATGTTTTGCATGGAGGTATTTTTTCTTTTTTCGTTTTGGATTGGTTTGAATGCTGCCTTAGAGTTGTGAGTCGATCTCCCAACTAGGTATTGAAGATGTTGCATTTGTATTGTTTAGCCAAAGTGAGTATATACCTTTTACCTTCATCCTTTCAGATATCGATGAGTGTGAAACACAGCCGTGTCAAAACAACGGAACTTGTATAGATCGGATTAATGAATATAAATGTAATTGCGTAGCCGGCTTTAATGGAACAAACTGCACATATGGTAAGGAATGATGGGCCAACCTCTCTAAAATTACATTCCTATATGTTTTTTGTGTTCTTTCTTTGGTTAATTAATAGCGGTTCCATCTAAACTAAATAAATTTTTCATTCTGCAATTCCTAATCTCCTATAGATTAGTTTATTTTCTTTTTTAATCTTAGATGAGAGTCATATTTCGTTGAATGTAAACAAATGTAATAGCGGATTCAAACAGTGGTGTGGACCAAAGTGTTTCATTTTGTTCTGATCAATGAATTCGTTCTTAAATGTTTAAATTGCAGATATTGATGACTGCTCTCCAAATCCCTGTCAAAACTACGGAACCTGTAAAGACCTGGTCAACGACTACAACTGCGATTGTGTTCCTGGATTTACTGGGAGAAACTGTGAAAACGGTAAGTACTGCTAATTCGGTATTCAGTTCAGACCAATAGTACACAAACAAGGATGAGATTGGAATTTTTTGATTTCATATCATTCAATTTATTGTTGAGGTGTTTAAGGTTTATGAGTAGATCACCATTTTCATTTTACTTAAAGAGTTATTGATAATGTACAAAATGTACTTCTACATCCAAAGATTCATGGGAGTAATGTAGGTATTCTGTTTTATATGTATTCATTAAGGTTGCACTTGAAACTGATTTTAGATATCAATGACTGCCAAGCAGAACCTTGTCAAAACAATGGAACTTGTACAGACCTGACCAACGGCTACCAATGTGATTGTGTTGCAGGATTCAATGGAACAAATTGTGAAAACAGTAAGCACTATAATTGCGCACACCATTTCTGTCTGTGGAAATGGGAAAACAATATCGATGTTTCTTCAAATGTTTGATTAATATATCATGATATTGGCAAATAATGAAAAAGCAATTGTCCTATCAAACATGTGAAGAGCAAATTTTTTTCTCTTCCCCTTTGATTCATGAATATGTTTATGAATTTGCAGATACTGACGACTGCTTCCCAGATCCCTGTCAAAACAACGGAACCTGTAAAGACCTGGTCAACGACTACAACTGCGATTGTGTTCCTGGATTTACGGGAAAAAACTGCGATATTGGTAAGTACTGCTATTAAGTCAATCAAATGAAATGTTTGTTTTGGTAAGGGAGTTGACGGATTTTTCTCTTTCTGACATATGAGGTATTGGAAATGTAAGAAATGTTGCTTCAGAGTAGAGATTTTGGGACCGTGTTTTCAATAGTGATGAGTGAACTTTATTTGGAATTGCAGTGATCAATGAGTGCTTGCCAGGTATTTGTCTAAACAACGGGACTTGTACAGACCTTGTGAATGCCTACCGGTGCGACTGCGTTTCTGGATTTAATGGATCACATTGTGAAAATAGTACGTATTGCAAATCTTATACCCACTATCTGTTTAGGATGAAAAGGCACCAATTGAAAGTTGTAATGTTTTGCATGGAGGTATTTTTTCTTTTTTCGTTTTGGATTGGTTTGAATGCTGCCTTAGGGTTGTGAGTCGATCTCCCAACTAGGTATTGAAGATGTTGCATTTGTATTGTTTAGCCAAAGTGAGTATATACCTTTTACCTTCATCCTTTCAGATATCGATGAGTGTGAAACACAGCCGTGTCAAAACAACGGAACTTGTATAGATCGGATTAATGAATATAAATGTAATTGCGTAGCCGGCTTTAATGGAACAAACTGCACATATGGTAAGGAATGATGGGCAACCTCTCTAAAATTACATTCCTATATGTTTTTTGTGTTCTTTCTTTGGTTAATAAATAGCGGTTCCATCTAAACTAAATAAATTTTTCATTCTGCAATTCCTAATCTCCTATAGATTAGTTTATTTTCTTTTTTAATCTTAGATGAGAGTCATATTTCGTTGAATGTAAACAAATGTAATAGCGGATTCAAACAGTGGTGTGGACCAAAGTGTTTCATTTTGTTCTGATCAATGAATTCGTTCTTAAAATGTTTAAATTGCAGATATTGATGACTGCTCTCCAAATCCCTGTCAAAACTACGGAACCTGTAAAGACCTGGTCAACGACTACAACTGCGATTGTGTTCCTGGATTTACTGGGAGAAACTGTGAAAACGGTAAGTACTGCTAATTCGGTATTCAGTTCAGACCAATAGTACACAAGCAAGGATGAGATTGGAATTTTTTGATTTCATATCATTCAATTTATTGTTGAGGTGTTTAAGGTTTATGAGTAGATCACCTTTTTCATTTTACTTAAAGAGTTATTGATAATGTACAATATGTACTTCTACATCCAAAGATTCATGGGAGTAATGTAGGCATTCTGTTTTATATGTATTCATTAAGGTTGCACTTGAAACTGATTTTAGATATCAATGACTGCCAAGCAGAACCTTGTCAAAACAATGGAACGTGTACAGACCTGAACAACGGCTACCAATGTGATTGTGTTGCAGGATTCAATGGAACAAATTGTGAAAACAGTAAGCACTATAATTGCGCACACCATTTCTGTCTGTGGAAATGGGAAAACAATATCGATGTTTCTTCAAATGTTTGATTAATATATCATGATATTGACAATTAATGAAAAAGCAATTGTCCTATCAAACAAGTGAAGAGCAAATTTATTTCTCTTCCCTTCTGATTCATGAATATGTTTATGAATTTGCAGATACTGACGACTGCTTCCCAGATCCCTGTCAAAACAACGGAACCTGTATAGACCTGGTCAACGACTACAACTGCGATTGTGTTCCTGGATTTACGGGAAAAAACTGCGATATTGGTAAGTACTGCTAATAAGTCAATCAAATGAAATGTTTGTTTTGGTAAGGAAGTTGACGGATTTTTCTCTTTCTGACATATGAGGTATTGGAAATGTAAGAAATGTTGCTTCAGAGTAGAGATTTTGGGACCGTGTTTTCAATAGTGATGAGTGAACTTTATTTGGAATTGCAGTGATCAATGAGTGCTTGCCAGGTATTTGTCTAAACAACGGGATTTGTACAGACCTTGTGAATGCCTACCGGTGCGACTGCGTTTCTGGATTTAATGGATCACATTGTGAAAATAGTACGTATTGCAAATCTTATACCCACTATCTGTTTAGGATGAAAAGGCACCAATTGAAAGTTGTAATGTTTTGCATGGAGGTATTTTTTCTTTTTTCGTTTTGGATTGGTTTGAATGCTGCCTTAGAGTTGTGAGTCGATCTCCCAACTAGGTATTGAAGATGTTGCATTTGTATTGTTTAGCCAAAGTGAGTATATACCTTTTACCTTCATCCTTTCAGATATCGATGAGTGTGAAACACAGCCGTGTCAAAACAACGGAACTTGTATAGATCGGATTAATGAATATAAATGTAATTGCGTAGCCGGCTTTAATGGAACAAACTGCACATATGGTAAGGAATGATGGGCCAACCTCTCTAAAATTACATTCCTATATGTTTTTTGTGTTCTTTCTTTGGTTAATTAATAGCGGTTCCATCTAAACTAAATAAATTTTTCATTCTGCAATTCCTAATCTCCTATAGATTAGTTTATTTTCTTTTTTAATCTTAGATGAGAGTCATATTTCGTTGAATGTAAACAAATGTAATAGCGGATTCAAACAGTGGTGTGGACCAATGTGTTTCATTTTGTTCTGATCAATGAATTCGTTCTTAAAATGTTTAAATTGCAGATATTGATGACTGCTCTCCAAATCCCTGTCAAAACTACGGAACCTGTAAAGACCTGGTCAACGACTACAACTGCGATTGTGTTCCTGGATTTACTGGGAGAAACTGTGAAAACGGTAAGTACTGCTAATTCGGTATTCAGTTCAGACCAATAGTACACAAACAAGGATGAGATTGGAATTTTTTGATTTCATATCATTCAATTTATTGTTGAGGTGTTTAAGGTTTATGAGTAGATCACCATTTTCATTTACTTAAAGAGTTATTGATAATGTACAAAATGTACTTCTACATCCAAAGATTCATGGGAGTAATGTAGGTATTCTGTTTTATATGTATTCATTAAGGTTGCACTTGAAACTGATTTTAGATATCAATGACTGCCAAGCAGAACCTTGTCAAAACAATGGAACGTGTACAGACCTGAACAACGGCTACCAATGTGATTGTGTGACAGGATTCAATGGAACAAATTGTGAAAACAGTAAGCACTATAATTGCGAACACCATTTCTGTCTGTGGAAATGGGAAAACAATATCGATGTTTCTTCAAATGTTTGATTAATATATCATGATATTGGCAAATAATGAAAAAGCAATTGTCCTATCAAACGTGTGAAGAGCAATTTTTTTTTCTCTTCCCCTCTGATTGATGAATATGTTAATGAATTTGCAGATACTGACGATTGCTTCCCAGATCCCTGTCAAAACAACGGAACCTGTATAGACCTGGTCAACGACTACAACTGCGATTGTGTTCCTGGATTTACGGGAAAAAACTGCGATATCGGTAAGTACTGCTAATCAGTCAATCAAATGAAATGTTTGTTTTGGTGTGGGAGTTGACGGATTTTTCTCTTTCTGACATATGAGGTATTGGAAATGTAAGAAATGTTGCTTCAGAGTAGAGATTTTGGGACCGTGTTTTCAATAGTGATGAGTGAACTTTATTTGGAATTGCAGTGATCAATGAGTGCTTGCCAGGTATTTGTCTAAACAACGGGACTTGTACAGACCTTGTGAATGCCTACCGGTGCGACTGCGTTTCTGGATTTAATGGATCACATTGTGAAAATAGTACGTATTGCAAATCTTATACCCACTATCTGTTTAGGATGAAAAGGCACCAATTGAAAGTTGTAATGTTTTGCATGGAGGTATTTTTCTTTTTTCGTTTTGGATTGGTTTGAATGCTGCCTTAGGGTTGTGAGTCGATCTCCCAACTAGGTATTGAAGATGTTGCATTTGTATTGTTTAGCCAAAGTGAGTATATACCTTTTACCTTCATCCTTTCAGATATCGATGAGTGTGAAACACAGCCGTGTCAAAACAACGGAACTTGTATAGATCGGATTAATGAATATAAATGTAATTGCGTAGCCGGCTTTAATGGAACAAACTGCACATATGGTAAGGAATGATGGGCAACCTCTCTAAAATTACATTCCTATATGTTTTTTGTGTTCTTTCTTTGGTTATTTAATAGCGGATTCTATCTAAACTAAATAAATTTTTCATTCTGCAATTCCTAATCTCCTATAGATTAGTTTATTTTCTTTTTAAATCTTAGGTGAGAGTCATATTTCGTTGAATGTAAACAAATGTAATAGCGGATTCAAACAGTGGTGTGGACCAAAGTGTTTCATTTTGTTCTGATCAATGAATTCGTTCTTAAAATGTTTAAATTGCAGATATTGATGACTGCTTCCCAAATCCCTGTCAAAACTACGGAACCTGTAAAGACCTGGTCAACGACTACAGCTGCGATTGTGTTCCTGGATTTACTGGGAGAAACTGTGAAAACGGTAAGTACTGCTAATTCGGTATTCAGTTCAGACCAATAGTACACAAGCAAGGATGAGATTGGAATATTTAGTTTCATATCATTCAATTTATTGTTGAGGTGTTTAAGGTTTGTGAGTTGATCACCTTTTTCGTTTTACTTAAAGAGATATTGATAATGTACAAAATTTACTTCTACATCCAAAGATTCATGTGAGTAATGTAGGTATTCTGTTTTTTATGTATTCATTAAGGTTGCACTTGAAACTGATTTTAGATATCAATGACTGCCAAGCAGAACCTTGTCAAAACAATGGAACTTGTACAGACCTGAACAACGGCTACCAATGTGATTGTGTTGCAGGATTCAATGGAACAAATTGTGAAAACAGTAAGCACTATAATTGCGCACACCATTTCAGTCTGTGGAAATGGGAAAACAATATCGATGTTTCTTCAAATGTTTGATTAATATATCATGATATTGGCAAATAATGAAAAAGCAATTGTCCTATCAAACATGTGAAGAGCAAATTTTTTTCTCTTCCCCTTTGATTCATGAATATGTTTATGAATTTGCAGATACTGACGACTGCTTCCCAGATCCCTGTCAAAACAACGGAACCTGTAAAGACCTGGTCAACGACTACAACTGCGATTGTGTTCCTGGATTTACGGGAAAAAACTGCGATATCGGTAAGTACTGCTAATCAGTCAATCAAATGAAATGTTTGTTTTGGTGTGGGAGTTGACGGATTTTTCTCTTTCTGACATATGAGGTATTGGAAATGTAAGAAATGTTGCTTCAGAGTAGAGATTTTGGGACCGTGTTTTCAATAGTGATGAGTGAACTTTATTTGGAATTGCAGTGATCAATGAGTGCTTGCCAGGTATTTGTCTAAACAACGGGACTTGTACAGACCTTGTGAATGCCTACCGGTGCGACTGCGTTTCTGGATTTAATGGATCACATTGTGAAAATAGTACGTATTGCAAATCTTATACCCACTATCTGTTTAGGATGAAAAGGCACCAATTGAAAGTTGTAATGTTTTGCATGGAGGTATTTTTCTTTTTTCGTTTTGGATTGGTTTGAATGCTGCCTTAGGGTTGTGAGTCGATCTCCCAACGAGGTATTGAAGATGTTGCATTTGTATTGTTTAGCCAAAGTGAGTATATACCTTTTACCTTCATCCTTTCAGATATCGATGAGTGTGAAACACAGCCGTGTCAAAACAACGGAACTTGTATAGATCGGATTAATGAATATCAATGTAATTGCGTAGCCGGCTTTAATGGAACAAACTGCACATATGGTAAGGAATGATGGGCCAACCTCTCTAAAATTACATTCCTATATGTTTTTTGTGTTCTTTCTTTGGTTATTTAATAGCGGATTCTATCTAAACTAAATAAATTTTTCATTCTGCAATTCCTAATCTCCTATAGATTAGTTTATTTTCTTTTTAAATCTTAGGTGAGAGTCATATTTCGTTGAATGTAAACAAATGTTATAGCGGATTCAAACAGTGGTGTGGACCAATGTGTTTCATTTTGTTCTGATCAATGAATTCGTTCTTAAAATGTTTAAATTGCAGATATTGATGACTGCTTCCCAAATCCCTGTCAAAACTACGGAACCTGTAAAGACCTGGTCAACGACTACAACTGTGATTGTGTTCCTGGATTTACTGGGAGAAACTGTGAAAAAAGTAAGTACTGCTAATTCGGTATTCAGTTCAGACCAATAGTACACAAGCAAGGATGAGATTGGAATTTTTTAATTTCATATCATTCAATTTATTGTTGAGGTGTTTAAGGTTTATGAGTAGATCACCTTTTTCGTTTTACTTAAAGAGTTATTGATAATGTACAAAATGTACTTCTACATCCAAAGATTCATGGGAGTAATGTAGGTATTCTGTTTTATATGTATTCATTAAGGTTGCACTTGAAACTGATTTTAGATATCAATGACTGCCAAGCAGAACCTTGTCAAAACAATGGAACTTGTACAGACCTGAACAACGGCTACCAATGTGATTGTGTTGCAGGATTCAATGGAACAAATTGTGAAAACAGTAAGCACTATAATTGCGCACACCATTTCTGTCTGTGGAAATGGGAAAACAATATCGATGTTTCTTCAAATGTTTGATTAATATATCATGATATTGACAAATAATGAAAAAGCAATTGTCCTATCAAACATGTGAAGAGCAAATTTTTTTCTCTTCCCCTCTGATTCATGAATATGTTTATGAATTTGCAGATACTGACGACTGCTTCCCAGATCCCTGTCAAAACAACGGAACCTGTATAGACCTGGTCAACGACTACAACTGCGATTGTGTTCCTGGATTTACGGGAAAAAACTGCGATATCGGTAAGTACTGCTAATCAGTCAATCAAATGAAATGTTTGTTTTGGTGTGGGAGTTGACGGATTTTTCTCTTTCTGACATATGAGGTATTGGAAATGTAAGAAATGTTGCTTCAGAGTAGAGATTTTGGGACCGTGTTTTCAATAGTGATGAGTGAACTTTATTTGGAATTGCAGTGATCAATGAGTGCTTGCCAGGTATTTGTCTAAACAACGGACTTGTACAGACCTTGTGAATGCCTACCGGTGCGACTGCGTTTCTGGATTTAATGGATCACATTGTGAAAATAGTACGTATTGCAAATCTTATACCCACTATCTGTTTAGGATGAAAAGGCACCAATTGAAAGTTGTAATGTTTTGCATGGAGGTATTTTTCTTTTTTCGTTTTGGTTTGGTTTGAATGCTGCCTTAGGGTTGTGAGTCGATCTCCCAACGAGGTATTGAAGATGTTGCATTTGTATTGTATAGCCAAAGTGAGTATATACCTTTTACCTTCATCCTTTCAGATATCGATGAGTGTGAAACACAGCCGTGTCAAAACAACGGAACTTGTATAGATCGGATTAATGAATATAAATGTAATTGCGTAGCCGGCTTTAATGGAACAAACTGCACATATGGTAAGGAATGATGGACAACCTCTCTAAAATTACATTCCTATATGTTTTTTGTGTTCTTTCTTTGGTTAATAAATAGCGGTTCCATCTAAACTAAATAAATTTTTCATTCTGCAATTCCTAATCTCCTATAGATTAGTTTATTTTCTTTTTTAATCTTAGATGAGAGTCATATTTCGTTGAATGTAAACAAATGTAATAGCGGATTCAAACAGTGGTGTGGACCAAAGTGTTTCATTTTGTTCTGATCAATGAATTCGTTCTTAAAATGTTTAAATTGCAGATATTGATGACTGCTTCCCCAAATCCCTGTCAAAACTACGGAACCTGTAAAGACCTGGTCAACGACTACAACTGCGATTGTGTTCCTGGATTTACTGGGAGAAACTGTGAAAACGGTAAGTACTGCTAATTCGGTATTCAGTTCAGACCAATAGTACACAAGCAAGGATGAGATTGGAATTTTTTGATTTCATATCATTCAATTTATTGTTGAGGTGTTTAAGGTTTATGAGTAGATCACCTTTTTCATTTTACTTAAAGAGTTATTGATAATGTACAAAATGTACTTCTACATCCAAAGATTCATGGGAGTAATGTAGGTATTCTGTTTTATATGTATTCATTAAGGTTGCACTTGAAACTGATTTTAGATATCAATGACTGCCAAGCAGAACCTTGTCAAAACAATGGAACTTGTACAGACCTGAACAACGGCTACCAATGTGATTGTGTTGCAGGATTCAATGGAACAAATTGTGAAAACAGTAAGCACTATAATTGCGCACACCATTTCAGTCTGTGGAAATGGGAAAACAATATCGATGTTTCTTCAAATGTTTGATTAATATATCATGATATTGACAATTAATGAAAAAGCAATTGTCCTATCAAACAAGTGAAGAGCAAATTTATTTCTCTTCCCTTCTGATTCATGAATATGTTTATGAATTTGCAGATACTGACGACTGCTTCCCAGATCCCTGTCAAAACAACGGAACCTGTATAGACCTGGTCAACGACTACAACTGCGATTGTGTTCCTGGATTTACGGGAAAAAACTGCGATATCGGTAAGTACTGCTAATCAGTCAATCAAATGAAATGTTTGTTTTGGTGTGGGAGTTGACGGATTTTTCTCTTTCTGACATATGAGGTATTGGAAATGTAAGAAATGTTGCTTCAGAGTAGAGATTTTGGGACCGTGTTTTCAATAGTGATGAGTGAACTTTATTTGGAATTGCAGTGATCAATGAGTGCTTGCCAGGTATTTGTCTAAACAACGGGACTTGTACAGACCTTGTGAATGCCTACCGGTGCGACTGCGTTTCTGGATTTAATGGATCACATTGTGAAAATAGTACGTATTGCAAATCTAATACCCACTATCTGTTTAGGATGAAAAGGCACCAATTGAAAGTTGTAATGTTTTGCATGGAGGAATTTTTCTTTTTTCGTTTTGGTTTGGTTTGAATGCTGCCTTAGGGTTGTGAGTCGATCTCCCAACGAGGTATTGAAGATGTTGCATTTGTATTGTTTAGCCAAAGTGAGTATATACCTTTAACCTTCATCCTTTCAGATATCGATGAGTGTGAAACACAGCCGTGTCAAAACAACGGAACTTGTATAGATCGGATTAATGAATATCAATGTAATTGCGTAGCCGGCTTTAATGGAACAAACTGCACATATGGTAAGGAATGATGGGCCAACCTCTCTAAAATTACATTCCTATATGTTTTTTGTGTTCTTTCTTTGGTTATTTAATAGCGGATTCTATCTAAACTAAATAAATTTTTCATTCTGCAATTCCTAATCTCCTATAGATTAGTTTATTTTCTTTTTTAATCTTAGATGAGAGTCATATTTCGTTGAATGTAAACAAATGTAATAGCGGATTCAAACAGTGGTGTGGACCAAAGTGTTTCATTTTGTTCTGATCAATGAATTCGTTCTTAAAATGTTTAAATTGCAGATATTGATGACTGCTTCCCAAATCCCTGTCAAAACTACGGAACCTGTAAAGACCTGGTCAACGACTACAACTGCGATTGTGTTCCTGGATTTACTGGGAGAAACTGTGAAAACGGTAAGTACTGCTAATTCGGTATTCAGTTCAGACCAATAGTACACAAGTAAGGATGAGATTGGAATTTTTTAATTTCATATCATTCAATTTATTGTTGAGGTGTTTAAGGTTTATGAGTAGATCACCTTTTTCGTTTTACTTAAAGAGTTATTGATAATGTACAAAATGTACTTCTACATCCAAAGATTCATGGGAGTAATGTAGGTATTCTGTTTTATATGTATTCATTAAGGTTGCACTTGAAACTGATTTTAGATATCAATGACTGCCAAGCAGAACCTTGTCAAAACAATGGAACTTGTACAGACCTGAACAACGGCTACCAATGTGATTGTGTTGCAGGATTCAATGGAACAAATTGTGAAAACAGTAAGCACTATAATTGCGCACACCATTTCAGTCTGTGGAAATGGGAAAACAATATCGATGTTTCTTCAAATGTTTGATTAATATATCATGATATTGACAAATAATGAAAAAGCAATTGTCCTATCAAACATGTGAAGAGCAAATTTTTTTCTCTTCCCCTCTGATTCATGAATATGTTTATGAATTTGCAGATACTGACGACTGCTTCCCAGATCCCTGTCAAAACAACGGAACCTGTATAGACCTGGTCAACGACTACAACTGCGATTGTGTTCCTGGATTTACGGGAAAAAACTGCGATATCGGTAAGTACTGCTAATCAGTCAATCAAATGAAATGTTTGTTTTGGTGTGGGAGTTGACGGATTTTTCTCTTTCTGACATATGAGGTATTGGAAATGTAAGAAATGTTGCTTCAGAGTAGAGATTTTGGGACCGTGTTTTCAATAGTGATGAGTGAACTTTATTTGGAATTGCAGTGATCAATGAGTGCTTGCCAGGTATTTGTCTAAACAACGGGACTTGTACAGACCTTGTGAATGCCTACCGGTGCGACTGCGTTTCTGGATTTAATGGATCACATTGTGAAAATAGTACGTATTGCAAATCTTATACCCACTATCTGTTTAGGATGAAAAGGCACCAATTGAAAGTTGTAATGTTTTGCATGGAGGTATTTTTCTTTTTTCGTTTTGGTTTGGTTTGAATGCTGCCTTAGGGTTGTGAGTCGATCTCCCAACGAGGTATTGAAGATGTTGCATTTGTATTGTATAGCCAAAGTGAGTATATACCTTTTACCTTCATCCTTTCAGATATCGATGAGTGTGAAACACAGCCGTGTCAAAACAACGGAACTTGTATAGATCGGATTAATGAATATAAATGTAATTGCGTAGCCGGCTTTAATGGAACAAACTGCACATATGGTAAGGAATGATGGGCAACCTCTCTAAAATTACATTCCTATATGTTTTTTGTGTTCTTTCTTTGGTTAATAAATAGCGGTTCCATCTAAACTAAATAAATTTTTCATTCTGCAATTCTTAATCTCCTATAGATTAGTTTATTTTCTTTTTTAATCTTAGATGAGAGTCATATTTCGTTGAATGTAAACAAATGTAATAGCGGATTCAAACAGTGGTGTGGACCAAAGTGTTTCATTTTGTTCTGATCAATGAATTCGTTCTTAAAATGTTTAAATTGCAGATATTGATGACTGCTTCCCAAATCCCTGTCAAAACTACGGAACCTGTAAAGACCTGGTCAACGACTACAACTGCGATTGTGTTCCTGGATTTACTGGGAGAAACTGTGAAAACGGTAAGTACTGCTAATTCGGTATTCAGTTCAGACCAATAGTACACAAGCAAGGATGAGATTGGAATTTTTTAATTTCATATCATTCAATTTATTGTTGAGGTGTTTAAGGTTTATGAGTAGATCACCTTTTTCATTTTACTTAAAGAGTTATTGATAATGTACAAAATGTACTTCTACATCCAAAGATTCATGGGAGTAATGTAGGTATTCTGTTTTATATGTATTCATTAAGGTTGCACTTGAAACTGATTTTAGATATCAATGACTGCCAAGCAGAACCTTGTCAAAACAATGGAACTTGTACAGACCTGAACAACGGCTACCAATGTGATTGTGTTGCAGGATTCAATGGAACAAATTGTGAAAACAGTAAGCACTATAATTGCGCACACCATTTCAGTCTGTGGAAATGGGAAAACAATATCGATGTTTCTTCAAATGTTTGATTAATATATCATGATATTGACAATTAATGAAAAAGCAATTGTCCTATCAAACAAGTGAAGAGCAAATTTATTTCTCTTCCCTTCTGATTCATGAATATGTTTATGAATTTGCAGATACTGACGACTGCTTCCCAGATCCCTGTCAAAACAACGGAACCTGTATAGACCTGGTCAACGACTACAACTGCGATTGTGTTCCTGGATTTACGGGAAAAAACTGCGATATCGGTAAGTACTGCTAATCAGTCAATCAAATGAAATGTTTGTTTTGGTGTGGGAGTTGACGGATTTTTCTCTTTCTGACATATGAGGTATTGGAAATGTAAGAAATGTTGCTTCAGAGTAGAGATTTTGGGACCGTGTTTTCAATAGTGATGAGTGAACTTTATTTGGAATTGCCTTAGGGTTGTGAGTCGATCTCCTAACGAGGTATTGAAGATGTTGCCACTACTAAGTCATAAAAGTACTGACACTCCCATTTTTTACTGATAAACTTAGACATTTACTGACAATGTGCTGACATTACTGATAAACTTAGAAAAGTACTGACGTTTTTACTGACGGTACTGAGAAACTTAGAAAAGTACTGACAAACTTAGACAGTACTGATAAACTTGGAGAACTACTGACACTTTTTACTGACGGTACTGAAAAACTTAGAGAAGTACTGACAAGTACTGATAAGTACTGACACCATTGTTCTTATTCCCGCTAGAGCTTAAAAGGTGTGAAATTGTATTATATAATGTATTTTTAATTATAAAAAAGAGTTAAACGATTATTTTATAAACTTATTAATAACATTTTACTTGAAAGAAAATGTCAATTTTTTTAATATGTAATTTTATAAGTGAAGGAAAAATTGAGCATTGTTTATTGAAAAAAAAGAAACTGGCGGATTTTATAATTCTTATGTTGTTAGCTTGAGTCCTGATAATTATTAAGAAATGAAAAGTCAGTAAAAAATTGACACTCTTGAGCTGATCTAGTTTATTAGTCATTCAATCTACCCGTATTACCCATGCACGGATTTACGGGGCATCTGAACCCCCCCTCCCAACTTTTGCACCCTCCACGAAAAAATCTAATTTCTTAAATTTGCATAAATAATAAATATTGCTCAGACCACCCCCCCCCCCGGGAAAACATAAACAACATGATTTTGGGGTCCGCGCATTTTACATTGTAAATTAATGCGTTGTGTTTCCGTACACTTAAGATCGCGGTAAGCTTGAAGCGCTTGGGACAGAGGTCGAACGTGTTTATCAGTTATTTTGTCTTTGTGATATAATATAAATCTAGAAATGAACCCTATCCATCTACATTAAGAGCTTGAAGAAACTAAATTTCATCTAAACATCTGACTCTGTCACATTGACACAAATCAAGTTAGACTTGTATACTGATAAACTTCATATTTATCGGTATCTTATAACATGTATTTAACAAATGACCGTGTTTTATAATTTGTAAGATTTAACAATAAGTGGAGAATCCATATAACCTGCCTGAGTTATTTATAATAGCGCATAATAACACAACATAATTAGCACATGCAGATAATCACACACCGATCAAAATGATCACATACATGCATATTTTGACAATTTAGCCTGGTGTAATGACTCATAGTATAACAGTCTAAATGAAATGTCTGTTGGTTCTGTTTAGCAGGAAGTAGATTAGTTAATATCTAAATCATGTAAATCGCTTAATCATGTAAAATGATAGCCATTGTTTTTGTTCTTGATAAATCATGAGAGAGAGAGAGAGAGAGAGAGAGAGAGAGAGAGAGAGAGAGAGAGGGTGTGTTGATTTTTTCGGAAGGGGGATATACATAAGCCCGGTTCTTTGACATTTCACAGTGTTCATTGTCCTGTTCAGTAATTCATATGCATTATTGTACAGAATTGTACCCACACATGTACATAATGATACAGTTCATAAATGATTTAATGCATGTATACAAATGCCGGTAACGTAAATACCCACATGCATGGTTTTTAAAACAATGTTTCGGGTTTAAGATTAGAAAAAATATCATACGTTTATTTAAATTGTATTTGAAAAATGAAAAATATTAGAGAGCAATTAAGTTTTATTTTATAACTCTGTGTCAAATGATGTTGCGAATTTAAAACTCTTCCTTTTCATGTTTGAAATTTTTATAACTGATAAATCAAAATTTTCAAATTCTGTTTTCTTTACTTGACAAACTGGGAAAAAAGTATTAAGGGGTGTTAAAACAACATATTGCATTATTGATTAGCAGTACCGAAAATTCAGATCTTAGGACGTGTGTGTATATACAAGTACACGTGTGTCTGTCACCTCATTGTTCCCAATCTCGCTACCATGCACTGCAAATTGTCAAGAAGCGATGTGTACATAAGCTATTATATAATGGAGGGTAATCGTGTTCAAAAATCCAGTCATGTTAACTTGTAAATTCGATTATGCAATCGTGTTGGTGTGTAAGCCTGAGTATGAATGTGTGTAATTCTGATCGGGTAATCTATAAAAACACTCTAAAGTTGACTCCGGAGACCTTCAATGTAATTCTTCCCACAGATGTACATTTGCAACTTTAAAATGCTGTTTGTCATTTACATGTAACGTGTCTCTATACTACACATTTTCCATCGGCAGTCTCTGCATTTATATCTCCGTTTTCCGGAAATAGCACAGTTGACATGTTACAAATCGACAAATGTAAAGTCTACAAGTTTGTCGAATTTTGACATGACCATATATGGAAACAGTGACGTCACAGATAGCTGCAGGAAAAGGCCTGCCGTAATCGCCGGAATGGGCACAGAATGAACAAAAAAATATTACATATCATATTATTTCTGGATAACAACATTTTTTGGGGGGGAAGTACGGTTTTTCATAGAATAGATTATAGGCTCGGTGTCCATTATATCAAGAGAATCCAAAAAAAGATGAGAGCGAAGAATTCAATCGGCATCAGATGTCTTAGATCCGAAAAATTTTAAATATCATGCTCTGTTTAAATGTATACACGCATTTCTAATGTCTTAAATTACATTTAACAAATCGTGTAAGTATACTTAGAGTTCGGCTGAATAAAGAAAATATCACCAAAAGCATCCTTATCGCTACCACAACGTTGAGACAAGAGGCCCCCAGCCCCCCCCCCCCCCACGTAGAAGAAAAAATCATGGGGTGGGGGGGGGGTCGGCCTGCTGATTAATTAAAGAACTGAATTATCGATAAGAAAAACTATCTACCTAAAAACAGTAGTTTTAAGATTTTGATTTAGATGAGACATGAGTAGCGGCACCCCTCTCTTTTAAATGAAAAAGCAATTTGTGAACATGTACTGATTACCATAAAGCAGCTACTTGGTTTTTTTAAATTACTGTTATTACAGTATAAATTAATAAGATTTTAAAATTAAAACTCTACCATTTCATATAGAATCAAATCTGTTTAACCCACCTGTTCCTTAATTTCAGAAATTCGATTTTCGAAAAAAAAAATATAATTATAAAAACATACTAGTATCCCTTATTTATTTCTTCAGAACCTTTCAATTTCTGACAACATTTTGTACTTTAATTAATGATTATGAAACTTCTTTCATAACAGTTTCAGATTGTTTTATTATTCATTTAGTCATTTTTATATTTGAAAAAAATATATACATACATACATTTTTCCGCGAAAATAACCAAATTTTTTGCAAGTCGTTTAATTTTAAAGAAATAAGGCATATAAAATTCACTCTCAAAATTCTTAGCATTTAGGTAAGCAATGAAGCTATATGGGCTTCACGGCGGTCTCCAAACCCCATGCTGCACAAAAGATACTCACCCCCTGGGAATTTTTTTTTTTAAGTAATTTAAAAAGTTAACCCTTATCGTATATTATATGTACCAGTGTCCATGGTAATTATATTACAGAAACCAGCGCATTCGTCACACCGGCACCGATTTTTACAAATATTCTCCTCTTCTTCTTTGGATACCTCAAAATCTTCTTTTGTAAAAAATAAAAAAAAAATATTTTTGATCCAAAGAAAATAGTATCGTTCATTAGAACAGTTTAATTGGTTTGTATGTTTATTTCAGTCCTTTCCGGCGATTACGGCATCCCTTTTCCCGCAGCGAGCATTTGCCATATAAGGTCATGTCAAAATTCGACAAACTTGTAGACTTTACATTTGTCGATTTGTAACATGTCAACTGTGCTATATCCGAGGGTTAAGATACAAATGCAGAAACTATGAATTTAAAATGTGCAAAGTTGAAGGTTAAGTTAACAAACAAAAACAATTAAGCAGCAAAATGTGCATCATACAAAGGAACTGAGTCAAATCTTAAAGTGTTTATGCTCGAGTTTTTATAGGTTACACGATCAGAATCACATACATTCATACTCAGACTTACACACCAACACGATTGCATATTTGAATTTACAAGTTTACAGGTCTGGATTTTTGAACACGATTACCCTCCATATTATATAATCACTTACTGGCCATTCAGATCTTAGAACGTGTGTGTATATACAAGTACACGTGTGTCTGTCACCTCATTTTTTCAAATCCCGCTACCGTGCACTGCAAATTGTCAAGAAGGTCTGTGTACAGTAGATATTATATAACCACTGACCGAGTGAAAAAAAGAATGTCAACATCCTCTCCTTTTAAAACTTGAACTTCAATCAACCAGTTGTTAAACATGTGTTTTCAGGTTATGAGGTGAATTGATCTGGTGTAAAATAAAACATTGATGGAAACATGTAAAAAATTAAATTGACCGCTCTAAGTTAATCTAAATAATTATACATTGTAATTTATGAAAATTAATTAGGTTTGCATGTACACTTATTGAGAAATCAATTACCGGGTAAACTATTGGTAACTTTATTTAAAATCAATGCAAACTCTCAAACTCTCTCTCTCTCTCTCTCTCTCTCTCTCTCTCTCTCTCTCTCTCTCTGTGTGTGTGTGTGTGTGTGTGTGTGTGTGTGTGTGTGTGTGTGTGTGTGTGTGTGTGTGTGTGTATAAACTCTTACATGTACAGAAAACAATAGTACTACATTTACATGTATGTCATGTATGTTCTTACCGGGCCGCGGAATAATAAAGAATTAGTAATGAAATTAGGATTGCATGTTAGCTTATTAGGAAATAAATTCCCGGGTAAATTATCAGTAAATTTAATTCAAAATTATACAAACTCTCTCTCTCTCCCGCGCACGCTCGCTCGCTCGCTTGCTCGCTTTCTCTCTCTCTCTCTCTCTCTCTCTCTCTCTCTCTCTCTCTCTCTCTCTCTCTCTCTCTGTGTCTATATAAACTCTTACATATATAGAAAACAATAGTACTACATTTACATGTATGTCATGTATGTTTTTACCGGGCCGCGGAATAATAAAGAATTAGCAATGAAATTAGGATTGCATGTTAACTTATTAGGAAATAAATTCCCCTGTAAAATATCAGTAAATTTAATTCAAAATCAATGCAAACTCTCTCTCTCTCTCTCTCTCTCTCTCTCTCTCTCTCTCCTGTCCGACAAACTGTACCAATGTTGGTATAAAGTTAACACGACTTTACCATGTCACCATGCACCTCGTAATAGTTATTTTTTTTTTTTTAGCGCAGTAGGTCTAACTACCGGTTAGCCTTACGTTGTATCCCGCATCAAATTTTATATACAAATGATTTGTTTACAAGAGATTAGCTCCATATGGCAAAACATATTGAATTAAAACATTAAGATGTTTTACGTCTAAAAATTGAACATAAAAAACGGGGCATTCCGAGTCATTCGCAAACATCCAACTCCAATTCCATCCCCTTCCTATTTTTACAACACAATTTTATGTTTAACAAATAAAGCCCAATATTACACTTTTTTTAATTATGACAATTTTTCTAATCATATATTTTTGTTAACATTAAACCAATTAAATATAACAGACCCAGTTATTACTTCAAAATTAATATCAGTCTATATAAACTTTACTATGATCTAGGTAGCTTAATTTGTTTATGGTGAAAATGACATTAAAGAAAAAGATTAGGTAAAATTTCCTTCAGTAAGAGTAGAAACAATGGGGTCAGTACTTATCAGTACTTGTCAGTACTTCTCTAAGTTTTTCAGTACCGTCAGTAAAAAGTGTCAGTACTTCTCTAAGTTTATCAGTACTGTCTAAGTTTGTCAGTACTTTTCTAAGTTTCTAAGTACCGTCAGTAAACACGTCAGTACTTTTCTAAGTTTATCAGTAATGTCAGTACATTGTCGGTAAATGTCTAAGTTTATCAGTAAAAAATGGGAATGTCAGTACTTTTTTGACTTGGTAGTGTGCATTTGTATTGTTTAGCCAAAGTGAGTATATACCTTTTACCTTCATCCTTTCAGATATCGATGAGTGTGAAACACAGCCGTGTCAAAACAACGGAACTTGTATAGATCGGATTAATGAATATCAATGTAATTGCGTAGCCGGCTTTAATGAAACAAACTGCACATATGGTAAGGAATGATGGGACAACCTTTCTAAAATTACATTCCTATATGTTTTTTTGTATTCTTTTTTTGGTTATTTAATAGCGGATTCTATCTAAACTAAATAAATGTTTCATTCTGCAATTCCTAATCTCTTATAGATTAGTTTTTTTTTCTTTTTTAATCTTAGATGAGAGTCATATTTTCATATTTCGTTGAATGTAAACAAATGTAATAGCGGATTCAAACAGTGGTGTGGACCAAAGTGTTTCATTTTGTTCTGATCAATGAATTCGTTCTTAAAATGTTTAAATTGCAGATATTGATGACTGCTTCCCAAATCCCTGTCAAAACTACGGAACCTGTAAAGACCTGGTCAACGACTACAACTGCGATTGTGTTCCTGGATTTACTGGGAGAAACTGTGAAAACGGTAAGTACTGCTAATTCGGTATTCAGTTCAGACCAATAGTACACAAGCAAGGATGAGATTGGAATTTTTTAATTTCATATCATTCAATTTATTGTTGAGGTGTTTAAGGTTTATGAGTAGATAACCTTTTTCGTTTTACAGTACCCGCTACGTTATTTTTTACAAGATAAACGATAGGATAGGATTCACGCACGATAGGATAGGATTAACGCACGATAGAACAGTATACACGCACGATAGGATAGGATTAACGCACGATAGAACAGTATACACGCACGATAGGATAGGATTGATAAACGATAGGAAAGGATAAACGATGTTCATGATAAACGTATAATCGCTTTAAACGATCTTCAGGAATAAACTGATAATGTCAGAATTTGAGAAAGAACACGTGCGAATAAAGATTTACGTGGAGTTTCTTGTTAGTAACAATTGCTGAGTTGTTAATCATCGCTGCATCATTTATAGAATGTATAAAAATGACCAGTTAAAATTTTTGAACTAAATATGTTGGCTTAAAAGATCAATAAATTTTCTGTATTGTTAACATTGTTTTTATTACCGAACACCCTAGCCGATCGCCGCGAATATTTCAATCCGAGAGGTTCAATTATAAATATCCAACTCTTGTTTAAAGTAAATATAAAATCTATCATAAATACTTTTCTTTCTGCTTAAGAAAATGATGCATTAAAAACGAATTATATTACATACAAGTTAAATAAATATTTACGCAGATAAACATTCCGTGTACGATTTGTTAACATTGTTTTCATTACCTTACCACACACCCTAGCCGATTGCCGAGAACATTTCAGCCCGAAATCAAATATCACACGGAAAATAACGGGTTCAATTAAAAAACAACTTTGGTTTTAATTAAATAAAAATTATATCATAAATTCTTTTGTTTCTGAAAAATGTGATGCATAAATAAACGAATTATATTGCATAAAAGTTAATGTTTACGCAAGTATACACTTCGCGTACGATTTAATATATTCTAAATCCAGGTAAATATGTTACCTTGTTCCCAAGAACTTCGATAGTTTACATTAATTTTTCATTTCCAATGCTTTCAGATATGATTTACATGTAATATTGGTTAATTTTGTTCTAAAAAATTAAGAAATTAGTATCATGATAGAATGCTGGATAGGATTTTACAATTCTTGTTCGATAAATGTTCGTATACGGCGCACTGAACGACTTGCAGCTTTGAAATACATTTACTTGCTAATGAAAACGCACGAAACGATTAACACGATAGGATAAACGGAAAATCTGTTAAAATTGAACGATAAACCTGATAGGATTAACGCACGATAGGATAGGTTTAACGCACAATAGAACAGTATACACGCACGATAGGATGGGATTAACGCACGATAGACCAGTATACACGCACGATACGATAAGATTGATACACGATACGATAGGATAGGATTGTAAAAAATAACGTTTAGGGTACGTTACTTAAAGAGATATTGATAATGTACAAAATGTACTTCTACATCCAAAGATTCATGGGAGTAATGTAGGTATTCTGTTTTATTTGTATTCATTAAGGTTGCACTTGAAACTGATTTTAGATATCAATGACTGCCAAGCAGAACCTTGTCAAAACAATGGAACTTGTACAGACCTGAACAACGGATACCAATGTGATTGTATTGCAGGATTCAATGGAACAAATTGTGAAAACAGTAAGCACTATAATTGCGCACACCATTTCTGTCTGTGGAAATGGGAAAACAATATCGATGTTTCTTCAAATGTTTGATTAATATATCATGATATTGGCAAATAATGAAAAAGCAATTGTCCTATCAAACATGTGAAGAGCAAATGTTTTTCTCTTCCCCTCTGATTCATGAATATGTTTATGAATTTGCAGATACTGACGACTGCTTCCCAGATCTCTGTCAAAACAACGGAACCTGTATAGACCTGGTCAACGACTACAACTGCGATTGTGTTCCTGGATTTACGGGAAAAAACTGCGATATTGGTAAGTACTGCTAATAAGTCAATCAAATGAAATGATTGTTTCGGTAAGGGAGTTGACGGATTTTTCTCTTTCTGACATATGAGGTATTGGAAATGTAAGAAATGTTGCTTCAGAGTAGAGATTTTGGGACCGTGTTTTCAATAGTGATGAGTGAACTTTATTTGGAATTGCAGTGATCAATGAGTGCTTGCCAGGTATTTGTCTAAACAACGGGACTTGTACAGACCTTGTGAATGCCTACCGGTGCGACTGCGTTTCTGGATTTAATGGATCACATTGTGAAAATAGTACGTATTGCAAATCTTATACCCACTAACTGTTTAGGATGAAAAGGCACCAATTGAAAGTTTTAATGTTTTGTATGGAGGTATTTTTCTTTTTTCGTTTTGGTTTGGTTTGAATGCTGCCTTAGGGTTGTGAGTCGATCTCCTAACGAGGTATTGAAGATGTTGCATTTGTATTGTTTAGCCAAAGTGAGTATATACCTTTTACCTTACTCCTTTCAGATATCGATGAGTGTGAAACACAGCCGTGTCAAAACAACGGAACTTGTATAGATCGGATTAATGAATATCAATGTAATTGCGTAGCCGGCTTTAATGGAACAAACTGCACATATGGTAAGGAATGATGGGCCAACCTTTCTAAAATTACATTCCTATATGTTTTTTTGTGTCCTTTCTTTGGTTAATTAATAGCGGATTCCATCTAAACTAAATAAATTTTTCATTCTGCAATTCCTAATCTCCTATAGATTAGTTTATTTTCTTTTTTAATCTTAGATGAGAGTCATATATTCATATTTCGTTGAATTTAAACAAATGTAATAGCAAATTCAAACAGTGGAGTGGACCAAAGTGTTTCATTTTGTTCTGATCAATGAATTCGTTCTTAAAATGTTTAAATTGCAGATATTGATGACTGCTTCCCAAATCCCTGTCAAAACTACGGAACCTGTAAAGACCTGGTCAACGACTACAACTGCGATTGCGTTCCTGAATTTACTGGGAGAAACTGTGAAAACGGTAAGTACTGCTAATTCGGTATTCAGTTCAGACCAATAGTACACAAGCAAGGATGAGATTGGAATTTTTTAATTTCATATCATTCAATTTATTGTTGAGGTGTTTAAGGTTTGTGAGTAGATCACCTTTTCCGTTTTACTTAAAGAGATATTGATATTGTACAAAATGTGCTTCTACATCCAAAGATTCATGGGAGTAATGTAGGTATTCTGTTTTATATGTATTAATTAAGGTTGCACTTGAAACTGATTTTAGATATCAATGACTGCCAAGCAGAACCTTGTCAAAACAATGGAACTTGTACAGACCTGAACAACGGCTACCAATGTGATTGTGTGACAGGATTCAATGGAACAAATTGTGAAAACAGTAAGCACTATAATTGCGAACACCATTTCTGTCTGTGGGAATGGGAAAACAATATCGATGTTTCTTCAAATGTTTGATTAATATATCATGATATTGGCAAATAATGAGAAAGCAATTGTCCTATCAAACATGTGAAGAGCAATTTTTTTCTCTTCCCCTCTGATTCATGAATATGTTTATGAATTTGCAGATACTGACGACTGCTTCCCAGATCCTTGTCAAAACAACGGAACCTGTATAGACCTGGTCAACGACTACAACTGCGATTGTGTTCCTGGATTTACGGGAAAAAACTGCGATATCGGTAAGTACTGCTAATCAGTCAATCAAATGAAATGTTTGTTTTGGTGTGGGAGTTGACGGATTTTTCTCTTTCTGACATATGAGGTATTGGAAATGTAAGAAATGTTGCTTCAGAGTAGAGATTTTGGGACCGTGTTTTCAATAGTGATGAGTGAACTTTATTTGGAATTGCAGTGATCAATGAGTGCTTGCCAGATATTTGTCTAAACAACGGGACTTGTATAGACCTTGTGAATGCCTACCGGTGCGACTGCGTTTCTGGATTTAATGGATCACATTGTGAAAATAGTACGTATTGCAAATCCTATACCCACTATCTGTTTAGGATGAAAAGGCACCAATTGAAAGTTTTAATGTTTTGTATGGAGGTATTTTTCTTTTTTCGTTTTGGTTTGGTTTGAATGCTGCCTTAGGGTTGTGAGTCGATCTCCCAACTAGGTATTGAAGATGTTGCATTTGTATTGTTTAGCCAAAGTGAGTATATACCTTTTACCTTCATCCTTTCAGATATCGATGAGTGTGAAACACAGCCGTGTCAAAACAACGGAACTTGTATAGATCGGATTAATGAATATAAATGTAATTGCGTAGCCGGCTTTAATGGAACAAACTGCACATATGGTAAGGAATGATGGGCCAACCTTTCTAAAATTACATTCCTATATGTTTTTTGTGTTCTTTCTTTGGTTAATTAATAGCGGTTCCATCTATACTAAATAAATTTTTCATTCTGCAATTCCTAATCTCCTATAGATTAGTTTATTTTCTTTTTTAATCTTAGATGAGAGTCATATTTTCATATTTCGTTGAATTTAAACAAATGTAATAGCAGATTCAAACAGTGGAGTGGACCAAAGTGTTTCATTTTGTTCTGATCAATGAATTCGTTCTTAAAATGTTTAAATTGCAGATATTGATGACTGCTTCCCAAATCCCTGTCAAAACTACGGAACCTGTAAAGACCTGGTCAACGACTACAACTGCGATTGCGTTCCTGGATTTACTGGGAGAAACTGTGAAAACGGTAAGTACTTCTAATTCGGTATTCAGTTCAGACCAATAATATCCAAGCAAGGATGAGATTGGAATTTTTTAATTTCATATCATTCAATTTATTGTTGAGGTGTTTAAGGTTTGGGAGTAGATCACCTTTTCCGTTTTACTTAAAGAGATATTGATATTGTACAAAATGTGCTTCTACATCCAAAGATTCATGGGAGTAATGTAGGTATTCTGTTTTATATGTATTCATTTAGGTTGCACTTGAAACTGATTTTAGATATCAATGACTGCCAAGCAGAACCTTGTCAAAACAATGGAACTTGTACAGACCTGAACAACGGCTACCAATGTGATTGTGTGACAGGATTCAATGGAACAAATTGTGAAAACAGTAAGCACTATAATTGCGAACACCATTTCTGTCTGTGGAAATGGGAAAACAATATCGATGTTTCTTCAAATGTTTGATTAATATATCATGATATTGGCAAATGATGAAAAAGCAGTTGTCCTATCAAACATGTGAAGAGCAATTTTTTTTCTCTTCCCCTCTGATTCATGAATATGTTAATGAATTTGCAGATACTGACGACTGCTTCCCAGATCCCTGTCAAAACAACGGAACCTGTATAGACCTGGTCAACGACTACAACTGCGATTGTGTTCCTGGATTTACGGGAAAAAGCTGCGATATCGGTAAGTACTGCTAATCACTCAATCAAATGAAATGTTTGTTTTGGTGTGGGAGTTGACGGATTTTTCTCTTTCTGACATATGAGGTATTGGAAATGTAAGAAATGTTGCTTCAGAGTAGAGATTTTGGGACCGTGTTTTCAATAGTGATGAGTGAACTTTATTTGGAATTGCAGTGATCAATGAGTGCTTGCCAGGTATTTGTCTAAACAACGGGACTTGTACAGACCTTGTGAATGCCTACCGGTGCGACTGCGTTTTTGGATTTAATGGATCACATTGTGAAAAAAGTACGTATTGCAAATCTTATACCCACTACTATCTGTTTAGAATGAAAAGGCACCAATTGAAAGTTTTAATGTTTTGTATGGAGGTATTTTTCTTTTTTCGTTTTGGTTTGGTTTGAATGCTGCCTTAGGGTTGTGAGTCGATATCCCAACTAGGTATTGAAGATGTTGCATTTGTATTGTTTAGCCAAAGTGAGTATATACCTTTTACCTTCATCCTTTCAGATATCGATGAGTGTGAAACACAGCCGTGTCAAAACAACGGAACTTGTATAGATTGGATTAATGAATATAAATGTAATTGCGTAGCCGGCTTTAATGGAACAAACTGCACATATGGTAAGGAATGATGGGCCAACCTTTCTAAAATTACATTCCTATATGTTTTTTGTGTTCTTTCTTTGGTTAATTAATAGCGGTTCCATCTAAACTAAATAAATTTTTCATTCTGCAATTCCTAATTTCCTATAGATTAGTTTATTTTCTTTTTTAATCTTAGATGAGAGTCATATTTTCATATTTCGTTGAATTTAAACAAATGTAATAGCAGATTCAAACAGTGGAGTGGACCAAGGTGTTTCATTTTGTTCTGATCAATGAATTCGTTCTTAAAATGTTTAAATTGCAGATATTGATGACTGCTTCCCAAATCCCTGTCAAAACTACGGAACCTGTAAAGACCTGGTCAACGACTACAACTGCGATTGCGTTCCTGGATTTACTGGGAGAAACTGTGAAAACGGTAAGTACTGCTAATTCGGTATTCAGTTCAGACCAATAGTACACAAGCAAGGATGAGATTGGAATTTTTTAATTTCATATCATTCAATTTATTGTTGAGGTGTTTAAGGTTTGTGAGTAGATCACCTTTTCTGTTCTACTTAAAGAGATATTGATATTGTACAAAATGTGCTTCTACATCCAAAGATTCATGGGAGTAATGTAGGTATTCTGCTTTATATGTATTCATTAAGGTTGCACTTGAAACTGATTTTAGATATCAATGACTGCCAAGCAGAACCTTGTCAAAACAATGGAACTTGTACAGACCTGATCAACGGCTACCAATGTGATTGTGTGACAGGATTCAATGGAACAAATTGTGAAAACAGTAAGCACTATAATTGCAAACACCATTTCTGTCTGTGGGAATGGGAAAACAATATCGATGTTTCTTCAGATGTTTGATTAATATAACATGATATTGGCAACTATTGAAAAAGCAATTGTCCTATCAAACATGTGAACAGCAAATTGTTTTTCTCTTCCCCTCTGATTCATGAATATGTTTATGAATTTGCAGATACTGACGACTGCTTCCCAGATCCCTGTCAAAGCAACGGAACCTGTATAGACCTGGTCAACGACTACAGCTGCGATTGTGTTCCTGGATTTACGGGAAAAAGCTGCGATATCGGTAAGTACTGCTAATCAGTCAATCAAATGAAATGTTTGTTTTGGTGTGGGAGTTGACGGATTTTTCTCTTTCTGTCATATGATGTATTGGAAATGTAAGAAATGTTGCTTCAGAGTAGAGATTTTGGGACCGTGTTTTCAATAGTGATGAGTGAACTTTATTTGGAATTGCAGTGAGCAATGAGTGCTTGCCAGGTATTTGTCTAAACAACGGGACTTGTACAGACCTTGTGAATGCCTTCCGGTGCGACTGCGTTTCTGGATTTAATGGATCACATTGTGAAAATAGTACGTATTGCAAATCTTATATCCACTATCTGTTTAGGATGAAAAGGCACCAATTGAAAGTTTTAATGTATTGTATGGAGGTATTTTTCTTTTTTCGTTTTGGATTGGTTTGAATGCTGCCTTAGGGTTGTGAGTCGATCTCCCAACGAGGTGTTGAAGATGTTGCATTTGTATTGTTTAGCCAAAGTGAGTATATACCTTTTACCTTCATCCTTTCAGATATCGATGAGTGTGAAACACAGCCGTGTCAAAACAACGGAACTTGTATAGATCGGATTAATGAATATCAATGTAATTGCGTAGCCGGCTTTAATGGAACAAACTGCACATATGGTAAGGAATGATGGGCCAACCTTTCTAAAATTATGTTGTATTCCTATATGTTTTTTTGTGTTCTTTCTTTGGTTAATTAATAGCGGATTCTATCTAAACTAAATAAATTTTTCATTCTCCAATTCCTAATTTCCTATAGATTAGTTTATTTTCTTTTTTAATCTTCGATGAGAGTCATATTTTCATATTTCGTTGAATGTTAACAAATGTAATAGCAAATTCAAACAGTGGTGTGGACCAAAGTGTTTCATTTTGTTCTGATCAATGAATTCGTTCTTAAAATGTTTAAATTGCAGATATTGATGACTGCTTCCCAAATCCTTGTCAAAACTACGGAACCTGTATAGACCTGGTCAACGAATACAACTGCGATTGCGTTCCTGGATTTACTGGGAGAAACTGTGAAAACGGTAAGTACTGCTAATTCGGTATTCAGTTCAGACCAATAGTACAAAATCAAGGATGAGATTGGAATTGTTTAGTTTCATATCATTCAATTTATTGTTGAGGTGTTTAAGGTTTGTGAGTAGATCACCTTTTTCGTTTTACTTAAAGAGATATTGATAATGTACAAAATGTACTTCTATATCCAAAGATTCATGGGAGTAATGTAGGTATTCTGTTTTATATGTATTCATTTAGGTTGCACTTGAAACTGATTTTAGATATCAATGACTGCCAAGCAGAACCTTGTCAAAACAATGGAACTTGTACAGACCTGATCAACGGCTACCATTGTAATTGTGTTGCAGGATTCAATGGAACAAATTGTGAAAACAGTAAGCACTATAATTGCGCACATCATTTCTGTCTGTAGAAAATGGGAAAACAATATCGATGTTTCTTCAAATGTTTGATTAATATATCATGATATTGGCAAATAAGAAAAAGCAATTGTCCTATCAAACATGTGAACAGCAAATTTTTTTTCTCTTCCCCTCTGATTCATGAATATGTTTATGAATTTGCAGATACTGACGACTGCTTCCCAGATCTCTGTCAAAACAACGGAACCTGTATAGAACTGGTCAACGACTACAACTGCGATTGTGTTCCTGGATTTACGGGAAAAAACTGCGATATCGGTAAGTACTGCTAATCAGTCAATCAAATGAAATGTTTGTTGTGGTGTGGGAGTTGACGGATTTTTCTCTCTCTGACATATGAGGTATTGGAAATGTAAGAAATGTTGCTTCAGAGTAGAGATTTTGGGACCGTGTTTTCAATAGTGATGAGTGAACTTTTTTGGAATTGCAGTGATCAATGAGTGCTTGCCAGGTATTTGTCTAAACAACGGGACTTGTGCAGACCTTGTGAATGCCTACCAGTGCGACTGCGTTTCCGGATATAATGGATCACATTGTGAAAATAGTACGTATTGCAAATCTTATACCCACTATCTGTTTAGGATGAAAAGGCACCAATTGAAAGTTTTAATGTTTTGTATGGAGGTATTTTTCTTTCTTCGTTTTGGTTTGGTTTGAATGCTACCCCAGGGTTGTGAGTCGATCTCCCAACTAGGTGTTGAAGATGTTGCATTTGTATTGTTTAGCCAAAGTGAGTATATACCTTTTACCTTCATCCTTTCAGATATCGATGAGTGTGAAACACAGCCGTGTCAAAACAACGGAACTTGTATAGATCGGATTAATGAATATCAATGTAATTGCGTAGCCGGCTTTAATGGAACAAACTGCACATATGGTAAGGAATGATGGGCCAACCTTTCTAAAATTACATTCCTATATGTTTTGTGTGTTCTTTCTTTGGTTAATTAATAGCGGATTCTATCTAAACTAAATAAATTTTTCATTCTCCAATTCCTAATTTCCAATAGATTAGTTTATTTTCTTTTTTAATCTTAGATGAGCATCATATTTTCATATTTTGTTCAATTTAAACAAATGTAATAGCAGATGCAAACAGTGGTAGACCAAAGTGTTTCATTTTCTTCTGATCATTGAATTCGTTCTTAAAATGTTGATATTGCAGATATTGATGACTGCTTCCCAGATCCCTGTCAAAACAACGGAACCTGTATAGACCTGGTCAACGACTACAACTGCGAATGTGTTCCTGGATTTACGGGAAAAAACTGCGAAATCGGTAAGTACTGCTAATCAGTCAATCAAATGAAATGTTCGTTTTGGTGTGGGAATCGACGGATTTTTCTCTTTATGACATATGAGGTATTGGAAATATAAGAAATGTAGCTTGAGACTAGAGACTTTTGTAGCTGTTTTATATTTATTCATTAAGGTTGCACTTGAAACTGATTTTAGATATCAATAACTGCCAAGCAGAACCTTGTCAAAACAATGGAACTTGTACAGACCTGATCAACGGCTACCAATGTGATTGTGTTGCAGGATTCAATGGAAAAAATTGTGAAAACAGTAAGCACTATAATTGCAAACACCATTTCTGTGTGTGGTAATGGGAAAACAATATCGATGTTTCTTCAAATGTTTGATTAATATATCATGATATTGGCAAATAAGAAAAAGCAATTGTCCTATCAAACATGTGAACAGCAAATTTTTTTTCTCTTCCCCTCTGATTCATGAATATGTTTATGAATTTGCAGATACTGACGACTGCTTCCCAGATCCCTGTCAAAACAACGGAACCTGTATAGACCTGGTCAACGACTACAACTGCGATTGTGTTCCTGGATTTACTGGAGAAAACTGCGATATCGGTAAGTACTGATAATCACTCAATCAAATGAAATGTTTGTTTTGGTGTGGGAGTTGACGGATTTTTCTCTTTCTGACATATGAGGTATTGGAAATGTAAGAATCTTTGCTTCAGAATAGAGATTTTGGGAACGTGTTTTCAATAGTGATGAGTGAACTTTATTTGGAATTGCAGTGATCAATGAGTGCTTGCCAGGTATTTGTCTAAACAACGGGACTTGTACAGACCTTGTGAATGCCTACCGGTGCGACTGCGTTTCTGGATTTAATGGATCACATTGTGAAAATAGTACGTATTGCAAATCCTATACCCACTATCTGTTTAGAATGAAAAGGCACCAATTGAAAGTTTTAATGTTTTGTATGGAGGTATTTTTCTTTTTTAGCTCACCTGAGCTGAAAGCTCAAGTGATCTTTTCTGATCACCCGTTGTCCGTCGTCCGTGTGTCCGTCCGTCTGTAAACTTTTTACATTTTGAACTTCTTCTCTAAAACCACTTAGCCAAATTCAACCAAATTTGGTAAAAAGCATCCTTATAAGAAGATGAATTTGATCTTTATTGAAAACGGAGAAAACCTCGAAACTGTAAAAAAGGGGAGTTCTTTTTTTTAAAACATTCCTCTCAAGAACTACCGAGTCAAATTCAACGTAATTAAGCAAAAAAAATCCTTATGGAAAGGAAAATTTAAATTGCAAAAATTATGATCTAATTCAGTTTCAAATTTGAGTAATTTACGTAACTAATAATAAAGAAATAATAGCTGTCAATCAGTTTATAACTTCGGGTTCGGTATTCCATACCTCGAAAACGAAAGTTCTTTGTTTGAAGCCGCCATGTTGTACGCATGACACACAGGTTGACAAAGATGAATTTGCAGGTTGTGCAACACTTTACGTGTGAAGAGCATATTTGAAACCTGCAACATAGATTTGTGCCGATTTTGTAAAGTAAATTGAGGTTATATATTTCAATGCGTTGACATTTGCACTACAACATATTATAAATTACTATACATTTTATTGGTAATTCGGTACGATCTCTACGGAATGGTTTATTAATGCAACGGTTTTGTTAAGATGCTCAGCATTTTCAGTATAAACGGAGATTGTTTTCGCTGCTAGAAATATATAGGTATATATGTGATGAAAAAAAAGTGATCTTTCTTTGTTTTAGTGCACGTTTCTTCTGTTTTAACTGTTTACAATTTTCTATTTACTTTCCATATTTGAGTGTCAAGCTTCGAATTATAAGCAAGATACAGAGCTTTGCTCACAATTTTCTGTTTTTCTGTTAGCTGAGGCCATGCTTTTGTTCTTTTACATTTTAAATACTGAATAGGAAATATAAAGTTAAAAAATCTAAATTGAATGTAATAAACTCTTTTGAACAAAAAAATTGACTCAAACCTAGCAGAATTGCGAGCTTTTTATCTTGCTTATAATTTTATGATTGACGCTGAAATTTTAATTGATCACTAGAAATTTCTAGCTAAACGTTAAATACTTGTACAGAACAAGAGGCCCATGCGTCACATCGCTCACCTGAGTAACAATAGGCATGATAAAATCAGCTTAATGGAGTCATAATACAAACTATCTGGACAATGTAATATAATACATGTAGATCCTGTATAAATCAAAATTCATTTTCCCCCTGAATATTCTTTTTTATGTTTATAATCAAGTCCCTTTTCTAACAGGATGATTTTATAGTCATATCACACGTTGAGCATTGCAGTTCTAAAACAGATCCTAAACAATTGATTATATATGGGATATAAAACTACATCAAACTCTGAACCCCTTGTGAGGTCCAAGAATCCTCCAGGGGCCAGAGTCTAAACAATTTTAAAGAATCAGCAATATGTCAATATGCTTGCATAACCATATGCTTCCACACAAGTTTCAGTTTTTCTGGCCAATTGGTGTCTGAGAAGAAGATTTTTAAAAACTTTAATCTATATATTCCTATGTAAAAGTTTGACCCCCCTATTGTGGCCCCACCTTACCCCCAAGGATCATGATTTTCACAACTTTGAATCTACACTACCTGAAGAAGCTTCCACATAAGTTTCAGATTTCCTGTCTGATTGGTTTCTGAGAAGAAGATTTTTAAAGATTTACTCTATATATTCCTATGTAAAAATTCAACCCCCATTGTGGCCCCACCCTGCCCCTGGGGGTCACTATTTTCACAACTTTGAATCTACACTACCTAAGGATACTTCCACACAAGTTTCAGATTTCCTGGCTGATTAGTTTCTGAGAAGAAGATTTTTAAAGATTTACTCTATATATTCCTATGTAAAAATTCGACCCCCCTATTGTGGCCCCACCCTACCCCCGGGGGCATGCTTTTTACAACTTTGAATCTACAGTAACTGATGATGCTTCCACATAAGTTTCAGCATTCCTGGCTGATTGGTTTCTAAGAAGAAGATTGTTAAAGATTTACTCTATATATTCCTATGTAAAAATTCAACCCCCATTGTGGCCCCACCCTACCCCGGGGGGTCATAATTTTCACAACTTTGAATCTACACTACCTGAGGATACTTCCACACAAGTTTCAGATTTTCTGGCTGATTAGTTTCTGAGAAGAAGATTTTTAAAGACTTTTCTCTAAAAATTCCTTTGTAAACAATCAACTCCCCAATTGTGGCCCCACCCTACCCCTGGGGGTCATGATTTTCACAACTTTTGATCTACACTACCAGATGATGCTTCCACACAAGTTTCAGCTTTCCTGGCTGATTGGTGTCTGAGAAGAAGATTTTTATAGATTTACTCAATATATTCCTATGTAAAATTCAACCCCCATTGTGGCCCCACCCTACCCCCGGGGGTCATGATTTTCACAACTTTGGATCTACACTACCTGATGATGCTTCCACACAAGTTCCAGCTTTCCTGGCTGATTGGTGTCTGAGAAGAAGATTTTTAAAGATTTACTCTATATATTCCTATGTAAAAATTCAACCCCCCATTGTGGCCCCACCCTACCCCGGGGGGTCATGATTTTCACAACTTTGGATCTACACTACCTGAGATTGCTTCCACACAAGTTTCAGATTTCCTGGCTGATTAGTTTCTGAGAAGAAGATTTTTAAAGATTTACTCTATATATTCCTATGTAAAAATTCAACCCCCCGTTGTGGCCCCACCCTACCCCGGGGGGTCATGATTTTCACAACTTTGAATCTACACTACCTGAAGAAGCTTCCACATAAGTTTCAGATTTCCTGGCTGATTAGTTTCTGAGAAGAAGATTTTTAAAGATTTACTTTATATATTCCTATGTAAAAATTTCCCCCCCCCCATTGTGGCCCCACCCTACCCCCCGGGGGTCATGATTTTCACAACTTTGAATTTCCACTACCTGATGATGCTTCCACATAAGTTTCAGCTTTCATGGCTGATTAGTTTCTGAGAAGAAGATTTTTAAAGATTTTTAAAGATTTACTCTATATATTCCTATGTAAAAATTCAACCCCCATAGTGGCCCCACCCTACCCCCGGGGGTCATGATTTTCACAACTTTGCATCTACACTACCTGAGGATGCTTTCACACAAGTATCAGCTTTCCTGGCTTAATGGTTCTTGAGAAGAAGATTTTTGAAAATTTCACAAAAATTTTCAATAATTTTTAATTATCTCCCTTTGAATCCCCTTTGCCTAAAGGTGCTTTGTGCCAAGTTTGGTTGAAATTGGCCTAGTGGTTCTGGAGAAGATGTCGAAAATGTGAAAAGTTTACAGACAGACAGACAGACGGACAGACAGACAAAATGTGATCAGAAAAGCTCACTTGAGCTTTCAGCTCAGGTGAGCTAAAAATTAAAAGAAGATATGCTGTAACTACTTTCTTGGGCCCCTTCCTAATACGATGTATTATATGAAATCTACACCAACCTTGATGGTTTTCAGACACAAATATTAATGATCGCTTTAAAACATTTTCCATAGTTATGACATAACTGTTACGGGGATAAATGTATTATCGCTTTTAAGAAAATATTACATCGGAAAATCATATTGGTTTGTAGCCATTTGTTGTTTTTTTTAATAAAGATAAAAATAATGGATGGGCTGTGGTAAAATAGAGTGATATGTCTGGCAATACATTGCAGTGGTGTCTGAAGCAAATTGAAAGTGGATGGGGGAGGCTAGACCTTATCAGAAATCTTGACAAGCAAAAAAAGAAAAGAAAAAAAAATGATTTTGAGTATGGCTAAGTCTAACTTTGCAAAATAAGTGGGGGCTTTATAATGCGGAAGACCAATTAAACTTTTGAATGTTTTTAATTTGAGCGCATTGAGGTACAATTTTCTTCTTTCACACATAGGATTTTTTAAAATAAAATACAATAACTATGACTAGTAAGAAGTTGAAGAAGAAAATGTACCTATATGCTCTCATGTATTTTGATCGCTTAATAAAGTGTGGGGAGGAGGGGGCAGAACTGAAAAAGGTACTTGGAAGTTAACAGTGTACCCCTACCAAACATTTAGTTTTATATCTTGCATAAGATCTTGTTTTTGGAAAAAATGGTATTTCATAAAGGTACAATGTCAAAGATTAAGTGTATGCAAAAATAAGTGTAAAATTTGGATACTTTACGGCATTCTTTTTAGCTCAAGTGAGCTTTTCTGATCACCCGTTGTCCGTCGTCCGTCTGTCCGTCCGTCCGTCTGTCTGTCTGTCCGTCTGTAAACTTTTTACATATTGATCTTCTTCTCTACAACCACTTGGCCAAATTTAACCAAATTTGGTACAAATCATCCTTATAAGAATATGAATATAAATTGCAAAAATAAAAGGCTAGATTGTATTCAAAGCGGAGAAAACCGCGAAACTGTAAAAAAGGGGGGTGCATTCTAAAAAATCTTCTTCTCGAGAACTACTGAGTTAATCTTAACGTAATTTAGCATAAATCATCCCTATGGAAAGGAAAATATAAATTGCAAAAACTTAAGCTTATTCCGAAAATACTAATAAAGCGGACTCGTTATTCCATATCTCGTAGACTGGCAATTCATTGCGATAGACTAGTCTTATGACAGGCATCGCCAGTCTACTCCATCTCGAAAAACGAGGTTCTTTGTTTGAAGCTGGCAGTTTGTTGTGCAACAGTTCACGTGCGAATATAATGAAGATACATTGGTGCCGATTATTGTGAAGTAAATTGAGGTTAAATATTTCAACGCGTTGTCATTTTCTCTTGTGAGGGTGGTTTTAGCTTGTTTTGATTTTCGTTTCATTTTAACTTGGGGAACAATCGCCTTGTATTTGAAACGTAGACTTTGGTAAATAGGCAGTTGATTGTTTACCTGCGAAAATAATAAAATCTGATGCATTATGCAACGTACTAAAGTGCATTTCCCTCTGTTATTTGTTTATTTGTTTATTGTTTATTAATTTCTAATTGAGTGTCAACAAGAATCAAACAAGGGGGCAACTTTGGTTGAAATAATCGATTTTTGATCGGTAACTTCGCCGGAATTTCCTCCGAAAGAGAATTTGAGGTAGCCATGTATTCCGAGTTCATAATCGTGTAAATTAAATCCAAAGACAATAAAAAGATGTTTATGAATTTGAAAAGACGTTTTCACAGCCTCAGTTAAACCCTGTTGTGATTAATCACCCGCGACTGTCTTATCTTTAGAGGTTATAAATATGGGTGATGCAAACATATACCGTGCATTGGAAATTACAATCGATAATCATTACATTTCGTGTTGATACTACAATTAGATTGTAACTTGTAATTATTTAATAACTCTGCCAAATTAATGCAAAACCGTTTTTTTACAGTTATCTTCAAAACTAAAAAGATCCTCTACCTAACTGTTGTAATTGGGTCATAGGGTAGGACTAATTCCTCCAAAATACATTAGTGCATAAACTGATTTTTTGTCACCTGGCTAACTCAATTACAAAACATTGTATCTATATAATGTATGAATACATTTATAAAAATGAAATTAAACAAATTGGGTAAGCTTTTAAAAGTTGCCTATCATTCTACGACTGACCCTGAAATGTTTGTTGATCATTAGAATTGTCTTACTAAACATTATATACTTGTGTACAGAAATATCAAAAGGATGATGTGCTATAACTACTTTCTGGTGTCTCTTCACATTTGATAAATTATTTGAAATCTGCAACAATTTTGGTATTTTTCAAGCGAGTAAATAAAAACTTCTTTTAAACAGTTCTGACACATTATAATTATGAGGATATCTGCATTATCATTATTTTAAAGAATATATTGCAGCAGAAAATCATCTTGGTTTGTAGCCGTTTGTTGCTTTGAGGGAAGATGAAATAATTGATGGGCCTTAGTACAAAACTGATACCTGTATGCCTGACAATACATTAAATTTTATAGCTTTTTAACACATCATGTGACAACATTTTCCAGTCGAATGTTTTTATCGATCAAGTGAGTAAGGTTATAAAACGTCACACAAGTTTACATCAGGTAAACAATTATTTAAGGGAAGACCAATTAAGTTTAAGTTACTGTAGCCTTAGCAACTTTTGCCACAGAGTTCAAACACTGCGTACTGGCTTCCAGACTAGCTGGCGATTCTCTGTCCGTCAATCTTTGTTAACTTTCACATATGAGATACGAGCTGTGAAAATGAAATGTATCTCATCGGTATGGTATATTCATAGAGCTTGGCATCTTTAAACACACAAAAAATATTCACTTAGATGTGGAAAATAAAAATTACACTAGTTTAAGTTCAATATTTTTTTTCATAAATACCAATATACCAAACAAGAAATATTGCAGGTAAATGGTAACTACCTTTTCCAGTATTTTCATCATATAAAATAGATATGTATTGCATGGCCTCTAAGACAAAATATTAATGAAATAAAATGTTTGCATCCTTTAATTGTATAGATTCAACATGTTCAAATTATGATTACACACAATAAGGTAGGCCCACAATGGGTGCTGATTTTTTAACTGATTTAGGTCTTAGGAAATTATGAAATTTTTTATCTTAAATGAGCTAGCTAATACATATGTGCAAAAACTGTAGGAAATAATATACCGGTGTTATATATAATTTATATATCGCAATACATTTTCACCCCTACCCCTTTATAAAATATTTAGTCTTACATCAGAAAATTATGGTTCTTAACTTTGCTAAATATTAAATTTACTGTTCTTAATTATTTAAGGACACACGAGACGTTCCTCAATTTTATATAATTTTCCTTGATATATTATTCCTTATTAATTAACATTTAAACCTGTTAATTCCCAAAAATTCAAGGTTTATTACCAAGCTATTTTTAGAGCTATAATATTTAGAATTTTCCTTAAAAAAGCATGCAAAATGCATTTGAATTCTTATAAATAAAGTCATAGTATATATTTTCAATTGAACACTTTATATCTAAATAAAAGTATCATATAACAGGAAAATATAATTATGGAATTACTTGGTGGAAATGGTCGCGTCTGACTTTAAAGTGTGTTAAGTCAAAGTAGTTCGCCATTGTTGCTCAGGTGAGCGATGTGGCCCATGGGTCTCTTGTTCGTTTTGGTTTGGTTTGAATGCTGCCTTAGGGTTGTGAGTCGATCTCCCAACGAGGTTTTGAAGATGTTGCATTTGTATTGTTTAGCCAAAGTGAGTATATACCTTTTACCTTCATCCTTTCAGATATCGATGAGTGTGAAACACAGCCGTGTCAAAACAACGGAACTTGTATAGATCGGATTAATGAATATCAATGTAATTGCGTAGCCGGCTTTAATGGAACAAACTGCACATATGGTAAGGAATGATGGGCCAACCTTTCTAAAATTATATTCCTATATGTTTTGTGTGTTCTTTCTTTGGTTAATTAATAGCAGATTATATCTAAACTAAATAAATTTTTCATTCTCCAATTCCTAATTTCCTATAGATTAGTTTATTTTCTTTTTTAATCTTAGATGAGCATCATATTTTCATATTTCGTTGAATTTAAACAAAGGTAATAGCAGATGCAAACAGTGGTGGACCAAAGTGTTTCATTTTCTTCTGATCAATGAATTGGTTCTTAAAATGTTGATATTGCAGATATTGATGACTGCCTTCCAGATCCCTGTCAAAACTACGGAACCTGTATAGACCTGGTCAACGACTACAACTGCGATTGTGTTCCTGGATTTTCTGGGAGAAACTGTGAAAACGGTAAGTACTGCTAATGCGGTATTCAGTTCAGACCAATAGTACAAAAGCAAGGATGAGATTGGAATATTTAGTTTCATATCATTCAATTTATTGTTGAGGTGTTTAAGGTTTGTGAGTTGATCACCTTTTTCGTTTTACTTAAAGAGATATTGATAATGTACAAAATGTGCTTGATTGTGTTGCAGGATTCAATGGAACAAATTGTGAAAACAGTAAGCACTATAATGCGCTCTCCGTTTCTGTGTGTGGAAATGGGAAAACAATATCGATGTTTCTTCAAATGTTTGATTAATATAACATGATATTGGCAACTATTGAAATTGTCCTATCAAACATGTGAAGAGCAAAATTTTTTCTCTTGCCCTTTGATTCATGAATATGTTTATGAATTTGCAGATACTGACGACTGCTTCCCAGATCCCTGTCAAAACAACGGAACATGTATAGACCTGGTCAACGACTACAACTGCGATTGTGTTCCTGGATTTACGGGAAAAAATTGCGAAATCGGTAAGTACTGCTAATCAGTCAATCAAATGAAATATTCGTTTTGGTGTGGGAATCGACGGATTTTTCTCTTTATGACATATGAGGTATTGGAAATGTAAGAAATGTAGCTTGAGACTAGAGACTTTTGTATCCTGTTTTATATTTATTCATTAAGGTTGCACTTGAAACTGATTTTAGATATCAATGACTGCCAAGCAGAACCTTGTCAAAACAATGGAACTTGTACAGACCTGATCAACGGCTACCAATGTGATTGTGTTGCAGGATTCAAAAGAACAAATTGTGAAAACAGTAAGCACTATAACTGCGCACACCATTTCTGTGTGTGAAAATGGGAAAACAATATCGATGTTTCTTCAAATGTTTGATTAATATATCATGATATTGGCAAATAAGAAAAAGCAATTGTCCTATCAAACATGTGGAGAGCAATTTTTTTTTCTCCTACCCTCTGATTCATGAATATGTTTATGAATTTGCAGAGACTGACGACTGCTTCCCAGATCCCTGTCAAAACAACGGAACCTGTATAGACCTGGTCAACGACTACAACTGCGATTGTGTTCCTGGATTTACGGGAAAAAACTGCGATATCGGTAAGTACTGCTAATCAGTCAATCAAATGAAATGTTTGTTTTGGTGTGGGAGTTGACGGATTTTTCTCTCTCTGACACATGAGGTATTGGAAATGTAAGAAATGTTGCTTCAGAGTAGAGATTTTGGGACCGTGTTTTCAATAGTGATGAGTGAACTTTATTTGGAATTGCAGTGATCAATGAGTGCTTGCCAGGTATTTGTCTAAACAACGGGACTTGTACAGACCTTGTGAATGCCTACCGGTGCGACTGCGTTTCTGGATTTAATGGATCACATTGTGAAAATAGTACGTATTGCAAATCTTATACCCAGTATCTGTTTAGGATGAAAAGGCACCAATTGAAAGTTTTAATGTTTTGTATGGAGGTATTTTTCTTTTTTCGTTTTGGTTTGGTTTGAATGCTGCCTTAGGGTTGTGAGTCGATCTCCCAACGAGGTATTGAAGATGTTGCATTTGTATTGTTTAGCCAAAGTGAGTATATACCTTTTACCTTCATCCTTTCAGATATCGATGAGTGTGAAACACAGCCGTGTCAAAACAACGGAACTTGTATAGATCGAATTAATGAATATCAATGTAATTGCGTAGCCGGCTTTAATGGAACAAACTGCACATATGGTAAGGAATGATGGGCCAACCTTTCTAAAGTTACATTCCTATATGTGTTTGTGTTCTTTCTTTAGTTAATTAATAGCGGATTCTATCTAAACTAAATAAATTTTTCATTCTCCAATTTCTAATTTCATATAGATTAGTTTATTTTCTTTTTTAACCTTAGATGAGCATCATATTTTCATATTTCGTTGAATTTAAACAAATGTAATAGCAGATGCAAACAGTGGTGTAGACCAAAGTGTTATATTTTCTTCTGATCAATGAATTGGTTCTTAAAATGTTCATATTGCAGATATTGATGACTGCTACCCAGATACCTGTCAAAACTACGGAACCTGTATGGACCTGGTCAATGACTACAACTGCGATTGTGTTCCTGGATTTTCTGGGAGAAACTGTGAAAACGGTAAGTACTGCTAATGCGGTATTCAGTTCAGACCAATAGTACACAAGCAAGGATGAGATTGGAATATTTAGTTTCATATCATTCAATTTATTGTTGAGGTGTTTGAGGTTTGTGAGTTGATCACCTTTTTCGTTTTACTTAAAGAGATATTGATAATGTACAAAATGTACTTCTACATCCAAAGATTCACGGGAGTAATGAAGGTATTCTGTTTTATATGTATTCATTAAGGTTGCACTTGAAACTGATTTTAGATATCAATGACTGCCAAGCAGAACCTTGTCAAAACAATGGAACTTGTACAGACCTGATCAACGGCTACCAATGTGATTGTGTTGCAGGATTCAATGGAACAAATTGTGAAAACAGTAAGCACTATAATTGCGAACACCATTTCTGTCTGTGGGAATGGGAAAACAATATCGATGTTTCTTCAAATGTTTGATTTATATTACATGATATTGGCAACTATTGAAATTGTCCTATCAAACATGTGAAGAGCAAACTTTTTTCTCTTGCCCTTTGATTCATGAATATGTTTATGAATTTGCAGATACTGACGACTGCTTCCCAGATCCCTGTCAAAACAACGGAACCTGTATAGACCTGGTCAACGACTACAACTGCAATTGTGTTCCTGGATTTACGGGAAAAAACTGCGATATCGGTAAGTACTACTAATCAGTCAATCAAATGAAATGTTTGTTTTGGTGTGGGAGTTGACGGATTTTTCTCTTTCTGACATGTGAGGCATTGGAAATGTAAGAAATGTTGCTTCAGAGTAAATATTTTGGGACCGTGTTTTCAATGGTGATGAGTGAACTTTATTTGGAATTGCAGTGATCAATGAGTGCTTGCCAGGTATTTGTCTAAACAACGGGACTTGTACAGACCTAGTGAATGCTTACCGGTGCGACTGCGTTTCTGGATTTAATGGATCACATTGTGAAAATAGTACGTATTGCAAATCTTATACCCACTATCTGTTTAGGATGAAAAGGCACCAATTGAAAGTTTTAATGTTTTGTATGGAGGTATTTTTCTTTCTTCGTTTTGGTTTGGTTTGAATGCTACCCCAGGGTTGTGAGTCGATCTCCCAACGAGGTATTGAAGATGTTGCATTTGTATTGTTTAGCCAAAGTGAGTATACACCTTTTACCTGCATCCTTTCAGATATCGATGAGTGTGAAACACAGCCGTGTCAAAACAACGGAACTTGTATAGATCGGATTAATGAATATCAATGTAATTGCGTAGCCGGCTTTAATGGAACAAACTGCACATATGGTAAGGAATGAAGGGGCCAACCTTTCTAAAATAATAGAGTATTCCTATATGTCTTTTGTGTTTTTTCTTTGTTTAATTAATAGCGGATTCTATCTAAACTAAATAAATTTTTCATTCTCCAATTCCTAATTTTCTATAGATTAGTTTATTTTCTTTTTTAATCTTAGATGAACATGATATTTTCATATTTCGTTGAATTTAAACAAATGTAATAGCAGATGCAAACAGTGGTGGACCAAAGTATTTCATTTTCTTCTGATCAATGAATTGGTTCTTAAAATGTTGATATTGCAGATATTGATGACTGCTTCCCAGATACCTGTCAAAACTACGGAACCTGTATAGACCTGGTCAACGACTACAACTGCGATTGTGTTCCTGGATTTTCTGGGAGAAACTGTGAAAACGGTAAGTACTGCTTATTCGGTATTCTGTTCAGACCAATAGTACACAAGCAAGGATGAAATTGGAATATTAGTTTCATATCATTCAATTTATTGTTGAGGTGTTTGAGGTTTGTGAGTTGATCACCTTTTTCGTTTTACTTAAAAAGATATTGATAATGTACAAAATGTACTTCTACATCCAAAGATTCATGGGAGGAATGTAGGTATTCTGTTTTATATGTATTCATTAAGGTTGCACTTGAAACTGATTTTAGATATCAATGACTGCCAAGCAGAACCTTGTCAAAACAATGGAACTTGTACAGACCTGATCAACGGCTACCAATGTGATTGTGTTGCAGGATTCAATGGAACAAATTGTGAAAACAGTAAGCACTATAATTGCGCACACCATTTCTATCCGTGGAAATGGGAAAACAATATCGATGTTTCTTCAAATGATTGATTTATATATATGATATTGGCAAATAATGAGAAAGCAATTGTCCTATCAAACATGTGAAGAGCAAACTTTTTTCTCTTACCCTCTGATTCATGAATATGTTTATGAATTTGCAGATACTGACGACTGTTTCCCAGATCCCTGTCAAAACAACGGAACCTGTATAGACCTGGTCAACGACTACAACTGCGATTGTGTTCCTGGATTTACGGGAAAAAACTGCGAAATCGGTAAGTACTGCTAATCACTCAATCAAATGAAATGTTTGTTTTGGTGTGGGAGTTGACGGATTTTTCTCTTTCTGATATATGAGGTATTGGAAATGTAAGAAATGTTGCTTCAGAGTAGAGATTTTGGGACCGTGTTTTCTATAGTGATGAGTGAACTTTATTTGGAATTGCAGTGATCAATGAGTGCTTGCCAGGTATTTGTCTAAACAACGGGACTTGTACAGACCTTGTGAATGCCTACCGGTGCGACTGCGTTTCTGGATTTAATGGATCACATTGTGAAAATAGTACGTATTGCAAATCTTATACCCACTATCTGTTTAGGATGAAAAGGCACCAATTGAAAGTTGTAATGTTTTGTATGGAGGTATTTTTCTTTTTTCGTTTTGGTTTGGTTTAAATGCTGCCTCATGGTTGTGAGTCGATCTCCCAACGAGATATTGAAGATGTTGCATTTGTATTGTTTAGCCAAAGTGAGTATATACCTTTTACCTTCATCCTTTCAGATATCGATGAGTGTGAAACACAGCCGTGTCAAAACAACGGAACTTGTATAGATCGGATTAATGAATATCAATGTAATTGCGTAGCCGGCTTTAATGGAACAAACTGCACATATGGTAAGGAATGATTTGAGAACCTTTCTATAATTATAGAGTATTCCTATATGTTTTTGTGTTCTTTCTTTGGTTAATTAATAGCGGATTCTATCTAAACTAAATAAATTTTTCATTCTCCAATTCCTAATTTCCTATAGATTAGTTTATTTTCTTTTTTAATCTTAGATGAGCGTCATATTTTCATATTTCGTTGAATGTAAACAAATGTAATAGCAGATTCAAACCGTGGTGTGGACCAAAGTGTTTCATTTTCTTCTGATCAATGCATTCGTTCTTAAAATGTTGATATTGCAGATATTGATGACTGCTTCCCAGATCCCTGTCAAAACAACGGAACCTGTATAGAGCTGGTCAACGACTACAACTGCGATTGTGTTCCTGGATTTACGGGAAAAAACTGCGATATCGGTAAGTACTGCTAATCAGTCAATCAAATGAAATGTTCGTTTTGGTGTGGATTTTTCTCTTTCTGACATATGAGGTATTGGAAATGTTAGAAATGTAGCTTGAGACTAAAGATTTTGGGACCGTGTTCTCAATAGTGATGAGTGAACTTTATTTGGAATCTTTTTACAATAAAAAGGCACCAATTGAAAGTTTTAATGTTTTGTATGGAGGTGTTATTCTTTTTCGTTTTGGTTTGGTTTGAATGCTGCCTTAGAGTTGTGAGTCGATCTCCCAACGAGGTATTGAAGATGTTGCATTTGTATTGTTTAGCCAAAATGAGTATATACCTTTTACCTTCATCCTTTCAGATATCGATGAGTGTGAAACACAGCCGTGTCAAAACAATGGAACTTGTATAGATATGTTTAATGAATATCAATGCAATTGCGTAGACGGGTTTAATGGAACAAACTGCACAGATGGTAAGGAATGATGGGACAACCTTTCTAAATTTTTTTGTGAAAACAGTAAGTGCTATGATTGTGCACACCATTTCTTTGTGTGGAAGTGGAGAAAGAATATTGATGTGTTCTTTAGTGTTTAATTCATATATCACGGTATTCATGAATATTTAAGACTCAAGTGTCCTATGAGACATGTGAGGACCAAACTTTAATGTTACCTTTGAATATTGAATTTGTTTCTGAAATTGCAGATATTGACGAGTGCTCCCAAGGTCCCTGTCAAAACAACGGAACTTGTACAGACCTGGTCAACAACTACTTCTGTGATTGTGTTCCTGGATTCAACGGATCAAATTGTGAAAACAGTACGTAATGCATACTCTAAATTTGTTTTGAATGAAACAATATAACCATCAACATAAATGAAATCGTATTTGATTGTTAATTTCTTTTCAGTCAATCAAATGAAATTTTCCTTTTAGTGTCAGAGTTGACAGAGTTTTCCTTAAGTTTTTCTTCTGTATATATATAATCTTTAGAATGATTAGCAAGTGCAGATTGTTATGTCAAAAAAATCTTAGTACAATCATTCCACTTACATGTAATGACGTATAAACGTGTATTTTGAATTACAGTGATCAATAATTGCTTTCAAAGTCTTTGTCAAAACAACGGAACTTGTACAGACCTTGTCAATGGCTATCAGTGCCACTGCGTTCCGGGATTCAATGGAACAAATTGTGAAAACAGTAAGTTTTCTAATGCTACGTTTTCCCTCTTCTCTGAACGAAATATATGCAAGGATGAGTTGGAAATGTTCAGTAAATTGATATTTATGAAGGTTTCGGAGTTTGTTGTTGATGTAGATGGATATCTTCCACATCTAACGACCATATAAGATATTTAAAATGTTGAATTTATTAATTTACATCAATTTCTTTTAAAACGGTTCTGATACTGTTAATTTTATTGTACGTATTTATTCTTTAAAATTGCAGATATTGATGACTGTGTCTATCATCCTTGTCAAAACAACGGAACCTGTATAGACCAGGTCAACCACTTCCAGTGCGATTGTTTTCCTGGATACAATGGAAAGACGTGTGAAAATAGTATGTAATACATGTTCTTTATTTTCGTCATATAGCCAAGTGTACATGTAAGAGTGTTAATTTAGCATTAGAATGTACATGTGTTTTCGTTTTCTTGCATATGCAAGGTTCTTATCGGACTCGCCTTAGATATTTTATTTTTTTCTTCTATATTTATAAACTTTATAATGATAGGCAAATACAGATTGTTATAAAAAGCACTTGGATTACAGTCATTACACTTATTGAATCGTTAACTTGTATTTGAATTACAGTGATCAATGAGTGCTTGCCAGGTCTTTGTCAAAACAACGGAACATGTATAGACCTTATCAACGGGTACCAGTGCAACTGTCTTCCGGGATTCAATGGAACGAATTGTGAAAACAGTAAGTTCAACAAATGCACATTTTTCCCTCTTTCTAGAATTCAATATGCAAGGTTGAGTTTGGAATATTCAATGAATGAATATTTTTTGTATTTTTTTTTTTAATTTTAAAGCTTTGGAATATGTAGTTGATGTTGATAGATTTCTTTTACACCTTACAATCCTATGAGATATTGAAAATGTTGAATTTATTACTTTACATCCATTTCTATGAAAACGTTTCTGATAATGTTGATTTTGATGTAGGTATTCGTTCTTTTAATTACAGATATTGATGACTGTTCCCAAAATCCATGTCAAAACAATGGTACCTGTATAGACCAGGTCAACCAATTCCAATGCTATTGTGTTCCGGGATACAATGGAACAAATTGTGAAAACAGTAAGTTCTGTAATGCTACGCTTTCCCTTTTTCTCAAAACTTAATATTAAAGGATGAGTTTGGAATGTTCAGTTAATGGTATTTGGGGTTCTTTTTTAACGTTTTGGAATATGTCGTTGACTCGATAGGTATCTTTCATACTTAACGACCATATGAGATATTGAAAATGTTGATTTTTTAAATTTACATTCATTGCTTAAAACTGGTTTTGGTACTGTTTATTTTGGTGTATGTATTCGTTCTTGAAATTGCAGATATTGATGACTGCTCCCAAGATCCATGTCAAAACAACGGAACCTGTGTAGACTTGGTCAACCACTTCCAATGCTATTGTGTTCCTGGATACAATGGAACAACGTGTGGAAACAGTACGTAATACATGTGCTATAGTTTTTTTTCGAAGATCCAAAAGTAAGAGAGTGAAGCATTAGAATGTTTTTTGTTTCTTTAAAACGCAAGGGTCGTATCGGTCTTGCATTATATATTTTAGGTTGTGTTCAATATAAGCTTTAGAATGATAAGCAAATGCAGATTCCTATGTCAAAAAATAGGAGTACGTTCAATCATTGGACGTATTAACGCGTAAACTTTTGTTTTGAATTACAGTGATCAATGAGTGCTTGCCAGGTCTTTGCCAAAACAACGGAACATGTACAGACCTTGTCAATGGCTACCAGTGCAACTGTATTCCGGGATTCAATGGAACAAATTGTGAAAACAGTAAGTTCTTTAATGCTATGCTTTCCTTTTTCTCAGAACTTAATATTAAAGGATGAGTTTGGAATGTTCAGTTAATGTAATTTGGGGTTTTTTTTTTAACGTTTTGGAATATGTAGTTGACTCGATAGGTATCTTTTATACTTAACGACCATTTGAGATATTGAAAATGTTGAATTTATTAATTTACATTCATTGCTTAAAACTGTTTCTGATACTGTTTATTTTGGTGTAAGTATTCGTTCTTGAAATTGCAGATAATAATGACTGCTCCCAAGATCCATGTCAAAACAACGGAACCTGTTTAGACTTGGTCAACCAATTCCAATGCTATTGTGTTCCTGGATACAATGGAACAACGTGTGGAAACAGTACGTAATACATGTGCTATAGTTTTTCATAGATCCAAATGTAAGAGAGTAAAGCATCAGAATATTTTTTATTTCTTTCAAACGCAAGGTTCGTATCGGTCTTGCATTTAATGTTTCAGTTATTTTCAATAAAAGCTTTAGAATGATAAGCAAATGCAGATTCCTATGTCAAGAAACAGGATATATTCATTACACTTTTGGACGCGTAAACCTTGTTTTGAATTACAGTGATCAATGAGTGCTTGCCAGGTCTTTGTCAAAACAACGGAACATGTACAGACCTTGTCAATGGCTACCAGTGCGACTGTGTTCCGGGATTCAATGGAATAAATTGTGAAAACAGTAAGTTCTCTTATGCTACGCTTTCCTTTTTCTCAGAAATAAATTTGCGAGGATGAGTTTAGAATGTTTTGTTAATTTTTATCAGGGGGTTTTTAATATATTTGAAACTTGTTGTTAATTTAATAGAGATTATCTATTTCTTACAAACATATAGTATATATGAAAAATGTTAATTACATTACTTCACATCTTATTATTTAAAAACGGTACTGATATTGATATTTTTTGCTATATGCAATTGTACTTGCAATTGCAGATATTAATGACTGCTCACAAGATCCCTGTCAAAACAACGGAACCTGTATAGACCTGATCAACCACTTCCAATGCTACTGTGTTCCTGGATACAATGGAACAACGTGTGGAAACAGTACGTAGTTCTAGAAATGCTCATATTGAGACATAAAACAATTCGTGTTTTTATTTGAGTTTTAAAATAGAATCATCGACACAATAGTAATTCAAATTTATACAAGTAACTAATCTGCAAATCAAATATATAATAGTTTTTGCATCTGGGCAAATTTGGATGTCTGTTTTTAGCTCATCTGAGCTGAAAGCTCAAGTGAGCTATTCTGATCACATTTTGTCTGTAGTCCGTCTGTCCGTCTGTCTGTAAACTTTTCACATTTTCAACATCTTCTCCAGAACCACTTAGCCAATTTCAACCAAACTTAGCACAAAGCATCCTTACGCAAAGAGGATTTAGAGTTGTGAAAATTAAGGGCCATGCCCTTTTTCAAGGGGAGATAATTAGAAATTATTGAAAAATTTTCAGTAATTTTCAAAAATGTTCTTCTCCAAACCATTAAACCAGGAAAACTGAAACTTGTGTGGAAGCATCCTCAGGTAGTGTTGATGCAAAGTTGTGAAAGTCATGACCCCCGGGACTAGGGTGGGGGCACAATGGGGGTCGAAGTTTTTAATAGGAATATATTGAGTAAATCTTTAGAAATCTTCTTCTCATAAACTAATCAGTCAGGAAAGCTGAAACATGTGTGGAAGCATCATCAGGTAGTGTAGATTCAAAGTTGTGAAAATTATGATCCCCGGGGGTAGGGTGGGGCCACAATGGGGGGTTCGAAGTTTTACATAGGAATATATAGAGTTAATCTTTAAAAATATTTTTCTCAGAAACTAATCAGCCAGGAAAGCTGAAACTTGTGTGGAAGCATCCTCAGGTAGTGTAGAAACAAAATTGTTAAAATCATGATCCCCGGGGGTAGGGTGGGGCCACAATGGGGGTATCGAAGTTTTATATAGGAAATATATAGAGTTAATTTTTTAAAATCTTCTCAAAAACTAATCAGCCAGGAAAGCTGAAACTTGTTTGAAAGCATCCTCAGGTAGTGTAGATTCAAAGTTGTGAAAATCATAATCTCCGAGGGTAGGGTGGGGCCACAATGTTGGGGAGAGGGGGTTTCGAAGTTTTACATAGGAATATATTGAGTAAATCTTTAAAAAAATAACTGAAATCTTAAAAAAAATGAAACTTGTGTGGAATCATCATCAGATAGTGTAAATTAAAAGTTCTGAAAATCTTGATCCCCGGGGACAGGGTGGGTCTACAATGGGGGGATCGAAGTTTTACATAGAAATATATGGAGTAAATCTTTTAAAATCTTATTCTCATAAACAAATCAGTCAGGAAACCTGAAACATGTGTGGAAGCATCCTCAAGAGTTGTGAAAATCATGACCCCCCGGGGATAGGGTTGGGCCACAGTGGGGGGGGGGGGTCGAGGTATCACATAGGAATATATACATATGTTGAGTAAATCTTTAAAAATCTTCTTCTCATAAACTAATCAGCAGGAAAGCTGAAACTTCTGTGGAAGCATTCTCAGGTAGGGTAGTTTAGGAGTTGTGAAAATCATGACCCCCGGGTATAGGATGGGGCCACAATGGGGGGTCAAAGTGTTACATTGGAATATATGGAGTAAATCTTTAAAAATCTTCTTCTCAGAAACTAATCAGCCAGGAAAGCTGAAACTTGTGTGGAACATCCTCGGGTAGTGTCACAATTTGTTAAAATCATGATCCCCGGGGGTAGGGTAGGGCCACAATGGGGAATCGAAGTTTTACATAGGAATATTTACATATGTAGAGCATTATATATACATGTACATTGTCCAGTTAGTTTGTATTATGACTCCATTAAGCTGATTTTATCATAACTAGTGTTCTTCAGGTGAGTGATGTGGCCCATGGGCCTCTTGTTTTCTAATGTAAAAAGGTTAAAAACAAACATACCCAATGTCTTCTTCTGACGTTTACGCATTGCAATTTGCGCACTTGTTGGTATTTGAAAATATGATCATTTTGTATACAATTTAGTGTTTATTAGAGATTACTAGGAATAATTAATATTAGCTCTAAATTATCATGTTTTGTGGATGTTATACGAAAAAAGAAATCTCTAGGGAGAAATACAAAAAAAATATTAGAAAAATTAGTAAATTCAGCGCTTTATCAGCAAACTCCCATATGGAACTAAAGTAAAAACTAGTAATTTTCAAGAATTCGGGGCAGTTAATAAATTATTGTTTAGTCTTAAAATAATTGACAAAGTAGCATAACTTCCTGTAAGAATTTTCACAAAATATATCAAGGATACTAATAATTAGATTCGGTCTCGTTTTTAATGATTCAATCCGTATTTTGATGAAAACTTTTATTCTTGAACTTATTACCACAGCAATGAAAACAGAAATTGCAACAACAACAACTGTTGAGCCAACAACAGTAGAACCGCAAATAAATGGTAAAGAACTTTTATTAATATCACGTTATATGGTACTAAAAACTTTGTTATGTAATTTAAGTAGGCATTTACCCAAAATACCTACGTTGTATATGTTTATTGTTTTATACAATGCCATCTTATCCAATATATGGATGAATTACCGGTTAAAGAATTTTTGTATTTGAATGGTTTTCTTTTCTTTGAATTCTCTGCTGTAAACGAATATGCACAGTTTAAAAAAATATGATATTTTATGGATCAGAACCATTTGCCTTTGGAGCAGAAGCTAGTGATTCAGTTTTGACTGGTGATGATGTCACCTCTCCGGCATTAATATCCCCAACATTGCTTCAGTTCGGAAATGGTTTAATAGGCGGCTTTAATGAAGTTTACGTAAGTATATTTAAAAGAGAATAAAATACTTGCGCCATTTTTATTGAAAATTAAGGTTCCATTTTCTCAAATCATCCCATTATTTTGTGCTGTTTATCCTCAGGTTATTTTTGGTAATAATTCGTACAATCGTATCTGGAATCTGTGTTTGATTACTAATACATGTTTTTAAAACGAAAGTTGCCCGCTCTCTTATCCGATTCGTCTTGAATAAAATCTACCCGAGTCAAAGAAATATGACGCATTCCGTGACATCAAAATTAAAAGAAAAACATGTTTTTCTTCCAAAACTTTAATGGGAAAAATAAACGTATTTATTTTTATATAAATAACAATTTACAAGTGTTGGTCAGATATTTTTTAATTTATACGAACTCCTAAAAATACGGACTAAAAAATTCTGTATTAAGTATATTGAAAGAGATTTGCGTACTTTAAAAAAAATTGATAGAAAAGCCATTTTTTTCAGATTGGAACAAACGGTATCATTGGGTTGGGAGAGAGATATAATAGTTTTTCAATTGAAGAGATGGATTCGGTGAATTTGATCGATCGTAAAATTATCTGTCCATACTGGATCGACTTAACGACTCATGGACGTGATTCAGCAGTATACTACAATGTTTACAGAAGGTTTGTAATCTGTATATTTTATTTTAATGTTATTTATTTTATTTAGATTTTATATATACAGATATTTTTGAAAGAACTCACACCTTGTTATTAATACGTTTAGTGTCGGTACATTCCTGTTAAGATGTAATATTATATATGAACATGTTAGTTTCTAGATCCTTTGTTTCATTTTTGCGATTATATCTATATCATTGAGCAAACAAACCATACTTAGGTTATTGTTGTCTGATGAAAAGCTGCTAAAATTGCAACCTAAAGTGAATTTGCTTCCAAAATGGTAGATTGCAGCCGGGAAAATTTAAAATCAGATATAATTGAAACGTTTATTTTTTTTCATCAGTGGATTTGTTTACCTACTGAATATAGAAAATGCAGATTCGTCTTGTTTGCAATGCTTGAAAATAATGGTTTTATTATACAGTAGTTTTGAAATTTTAATTATAATTTCACAAAATACATCATAAATCTTTGCACATTTGTGTTTAAATATTAAAAGTCAGTTAAAAACGGATAATAATGCAATATTTTAATTACGTTCATGAGTGACATCAAATTTTCATATTTTACAGTGAAAACAAAAATGATGCAGAGATTTTAAGCAAAGTTGACGAAATAATCCATGAAACATTTAAGGATTTTAAAACGTTTCGTTCGTCAATTGTCTTCAAAGCAACGTGGAGCAATATGGCATTTTACAGTGACTATTCAAAGGTATACACTTTTGAAAAAAAAAATCTCCAAATATTGGTTTTTAAAATAAAAAATGATGTTAAAAGTTATTGTCAAAACGTATATTTATGAAAATTAAACTCGTTTTTATGGGTTTTTTTAATTACTGCCTTTTCCTCTTTAGAGAGTATCATTCCAAACACTTATTGTTTCTGATGGCCAACATTTGTTTAGCGTAACAAACTACATAAACATCAATATTCAAGTTCTACCAGGAAGTCACGTTTCAATTGGCCACAGATACAGATCGTTCAGGGGCAAAAATACATATTCGTGGAAAAATGCTGCATTTAGAATGTCATCTATTCCCGGAAACACTCGTAAGAACACATTTAAAAGATTGGACGAAAATCATTGAAAAAATTTAAACATACTACATGTATATCGTAAAATAATTTTCTGAAATAAAATAAAAAATAACATAAAAGGGATTTTCAAAAAATAATAGTAATATGGTTTAATTTATCCAGGATATGATGGCTTTTGGGTTCAGAAATTGACAGATGATAATATTAAGATCAATCCACTCGAGAAAGAATGTTATAACTGGTATTCAAGACAAACCTTGTCTAGAAGACCAAATGCATGGTGGTTAACATGTCCATGTAGTGGTACAGCCATGAGATTTTTCGGGTTCCAGTTTGCTTTTTATCGCTCTGAGCAAGGCATGGCATGCTATGTTTCCCTTACATTTGGAACCACCTTGGTACGTTGAACATTTGCTTCATGCTTAATTATCAGTGTAAATATACACTGATATGTTAAATGATATGCATTTAGATATTACTTAAATATCGTAAATTGATAAGGTTTTCTAATGTAAAGAATAGGATAAAAACGTTAAAATGCGGAAACAGGAATCGTTCCAAACACATTTACACATTTTCTTTCTTTCTTTCCACAGGAGTGTTGTTATTCAGTGTTCGGATTCTTCTCATTAGGCCCACTTATAAGGCGAATTCCTGATGCGGGTTCTACCCTTTCGGCAAATCCGTTTTTTCAACCTGTAGACTTTTATATAGAGAACCAGAGACCAAAAGAGGCATGTTGTGCATCTGGACACTGCGATTGGTATTACACCTATAGACCTAGGCCTTTTTTCTGTTCAAGGTTTATCCCAGTGAGAACAGGTCAGTATTTTTTAATTAGTTCTTTATTAAAATACACCAGTAACAACATTTGGTGTATCTCGCGTTTTTTATGAATTGAAGCATTAATTAATACCGAACGATTTAGAAATACTAACTAAAATATAACTGTACTTTCCTGTTTTAATGATATACGTTTGGGATAAATCAAACCATAAGGACGCCGTTGCTTTAAAATTTGGATATTTCAGCCTGGTTCTGGGGAGATCCGCATATCAACACTTTAGACGGTGGACAATACACTTTTAACGGATACGGTGAATACACAATGATGAAGATAGACCACAATGGAACACAGTTTGAACTCCAAGCCCGAACAGATTTAGCAACAACTGCGAATGGCACAACAATAAATGCGACAATATTTAGTGCTTTCGTAGCCAGGGATCATACAGGTTCAATCGTTCAAGTGGAAATGTCAAGAAACAGAGATAGTAAGGGGAAAATACTTTTTATGTAATGATTTTATGGAAAATACAGGTGGAAAAAATATAACATTAATTCTTGAAATTCACAAACTGATATTGTTAATCTACAGAGATGTACGTGCGTGCAAATAGGAGAGATGTAACAACAGAAATAGACAATAATCCTGATTTTGTGTTAAGAACAATAAACATGACATTGTCTAAAGATAATGGAACAGTGGTGGCATCCTTTGTTCAAAGCGGTAAGTGTCCCAGTTGAAAGGTGGATTCATTAACAACAACAAAATTCTTTTAGAAAAAGTGTATAGTAATGGCAATACTATGTTCAGTCATAATTTTTCAATCAATTGTCAACTGAGTTACATTTGAAAAGGTTAATGCAAGTGCTAAACCATATCGAATCTAGTATAACCATTGTTATGATATGTCCTTGGCTTCTTTGTAGCAATATAATACATCTTACAATTAAATACTTTTTCGTGCATCTTACGTCCAATTCATACATTTTTTATCAAGGTTACATGTATATTGTCCATTGCTTCATTATAAAGGTACTACATTGTAAGCATACTACCGGTAATGAAAGCATCTTACGATCAAAGACTCCCTTAGATGATGCCGATGCCAGTTTTATATTTGTTTCGTTGTTGTTTGTTTAAGGAATGTTTTTGATTTTTGCCCAGATTATCCGATATAATCTGGTTTGAGACAGTGCACGATTTTTTATAATCCGTTGTCTCAAACCAGGTTGTATCGGATAATATGGGCAAAAAAACCCAAAACGTTCCTTATAATTTAATTTAAAGATAAAAAAAATCAATTATTAAAGATAAAAATCATCTATTTTTGCATAAAATTTGAATTTACAATAAAAACTGTAACACGCGCATGAGTTTGGGGTTGTCAAGGGGACGTGGCTACATAGCTAACCAGGTTATACAAAATAAATTAATTTTTTTCTGTGTGTTTAGCCAATCAAAATGCTTGTTACAAATAAAATAAAAAAAATTCATGATCAAGCAAACATGTTATCTGGAAATTCATAGGATTAAACTGGAAAAGAAAAATAAGATTTAGATAATTAGAAAAAAAAATATGTTTTGAAAGGTGTCAAGTTTAACCCCCTTTTCTCTTTCCCATTTATACATCGGTATGCCTTTAATGTTAATGGCAGTAAGCAAATTAGAAATAAATTTGAATAAAGACACAATTGGGCTTTAAAAACAAGTATGTCTTATATTGGGTTTTTTTAACGAATGTGCTCATGCCATTCACTTAATGATAACAATCAGTAGGGATAACTTCAAAAACATTAACTAATATAGCAAACTTAATGTGTTTTCTTGTTTTTAGCAAGACAAAATCTTTTTTTCTTCAAATTGTTAATTATAATGAGTATTTGTTTTTGTTCTTGATTAAACTGCGTATAATAATCATCAAGTTAGACTGAGCATTATACTACGCTTTTCAACAATTAATTGATTTACGTATTAAATAATGTTTCAGAAAGAAAGAAAAAAATGTTTATGGTTTTAAAAAATAACAACCGCGCAAAGATCTGAATGAATAATATTAAGATATTAAGAAATTTATCAGAACAGTAAATTTTTGTAATCTTTAATTTTCATTGCAGCAATAACCATCAAAATCAGTTTAGGTGTCCGATTCCTTACATCAGAAACGATGGTAGATGAAAGATATAATGGCAAAGTGGTAGGATTGATGGGAAATTTCGATGGCAACTCCACCAATGATTTTGTTCTTCCTAATAACACAATACTGTATGGTAGTGCAGTAGATTCCGAACGAAAAATATACGAACATTTTGGACAGCTTTGTGAGTATTTTTATAGCTTCCCTATTCGTATTGTCAGGGATACACATTTTGCCACTTTTTTAATTTTCATGCAATATTTTTTAACAAGATTTTTTATTAATTGAAAAATTAGTTGTCAGATCTATAAGCTGCACATTGATAAATGATTTATATAAAATATTTATTATGTGAAGAATATCAATGATTGGGAAAAATATAATTGAGTGAAGAAATGTGTTTTAAATTTGTACAGGGTCGATTAACAGCAACACATCGTACTTTCATTATGATACTGGGTTGTCTCATGCTAATTACACACACCCAGAATTCGTGCCATTCTACATCGACGAACAACCACCAGAAAAAGTAAACAGATCCAGAGAAGTATGTGGTGGTGCTAGTGCCTCACAGGCCTGTATATTTGACTACCTAGCTACAGGTGACGAAACTTTAGCTAAATCTTCCGGGGATGATGCAGAGACTTCTGCACGTGATACAGCAACTTTAGGTAAATTTGTAATTCGTTATCCTAACAAAACTTTTTAAAACGTGATATCAGTCTTATAGATAAGATTACATGTAGTCACGTTTATTTTGACATGTTTGTTTGTATGATGCTTTATAATTATAACTATCCTTTAAAATTCTTTTTTAAGAAAATGAGTCTCCGCAGATCAGTGGAGATTCGCAGATCAATGCCCAAATTAACCAATCCGTGGAGCTTAAATTCAATGCTACCGATGATGGAACATTCATATACAGGATAATTCAGCAACCTCCTGGATTCTCTTTTGATAATAATAGTGGTATAGCAATATGGACACCCCAAGATGATAGTGTTACAAACATTAGGTATGTATATTTTTAAAAAACGATATTATCATTTTCGTGGAATATTTTGTATGAGGCACACACAGATTTGTACTCTGTTATGCACTCTAGATATATGTTGCCAGAGAATCCAAAACCCAATAATTCATGCCTAAACTGAATTATATGCTCGAATGGATAAATATGTCATTAATTTGTTGAAAAATTATGAACTTAAAGTTGATAAATTATTTCTGTTCTGAGGTTTGTCATATTCATATAATGTCTGATTACTCATTTTTAGCATTACTGTTGTGGATGATAAAGGAGAAGAGGCGGCTCCTATAGACGTGGCTATTGTTCTCTGTTCTGGTTGCAATGATCACGGGACATGTGACTATAACACCACACGGACGTCAACCAGTGATATGTTTAAATACGCTGCCTGTAACTGTACCATTGGATACTCAGGTTTGTTCCATCGACATATTTTCAAAATTTGAATTTGATTTTTATACTCAATATTGTTAAATATATGTACATGTATATCGTAATAATAACTGTTTATTTAAAAAATAATGCTTTCTTTTTATGTAGTAAAATAACACCGAAGATTTTGTATTTTGTAGAAATCAAAAACACTGAAGAATTCAAGAATTCTTATAAACATTTAATTCTTAATTCAAGCACTTATATCATACTTAGATAAACATGGAACTTGTTTAATGTGGCGTGACTGTTTACAGGACGGGACTGTGAGAACGATACCGATGGTTGTGCTGCAACTCCATGTGCCCTAGGTAGAACCTGTGTGGATCTAAAGGCTGAAGATGAAGCAGTATTAGGGCGAGGATACAACTGTTCCGATTGTCCACCTGGGTATAAAATAGTTGATGAAAAATGTGAAGGTAAAAAAGGATTCATAAGACCATTAGATTTTGAATAATCAAGGGTTTATATTCGATAATTCATTCTTGGAATATGCCTGGTAGGTTAGATTAATATATACTATAATGTTTATTTTATCATTTTTGTAGATATAAATGAATGTAATAGTACAACATCCAATACCTGCGACGATGCGACGGAAAACTGTCTTAATACTGAAGGCAGCTTTGAATGCAACTGTAATAGTGGATTTAGGAAAGTTGGAAGCAATTGTCAAGGTAAGATTTATCTTTTTTATAATGAATGCGGGAACAGATTTTATTCGTTTGCCTTTAGGTTAAAAAAATTCGATGTCATTGTTAATTTTGTTCTTCAATAGATATCGATGAATGTACAGAGAGTACCTCTGGGTGTGAACAGCTCTGTACCAACAATGCAGGGTCTTTTGAATGCTCTTGTATAAGCGGATATGCATTGAACAGTGACAACAAAACATGCACAGGTAAAAAAGTATCTATTCTAAACTAAAGATAACATTCCTTCTTCATTATTTTAGTGTTTTCCTAAATCGACTTGATATCTAGAAATACATCCAATGAGAAAAAAAATATTCATAATATTGTTGAACTATAAATTATAGTTGTATATTTTGTGTATGTTCTAGGAACAAGTAATTGTCCTGGATTAAATTGTGAATACGCCTGTAATAACGAATCCGACACAAGGCTCGTATGCATATGCAAGACTGGATATGCATTGAAGGATAGCGAAAATTGTACAGGTAATATTTGAATGTTTTAACTTTTTTCACTTTAAATCGCCGAATTTTTGTCACTTTTAACCAATGTTTATAGATTAATTAAGTTGACTTTAATTTTAAATTTATGAGACATTATGTTTATAAAAATAAAAATTAAAAAAAAATAGTCATCATGTATTTAAATCTATAACATCATGCATGCATTTTATGTTCATTTGTGATTTCTTATGTCTGCACATATTATGATTAAAATAGTATATCATTTTTAGCTGACTTGAACCAAAGGTTCAATTGAGCTTTTCTGATCAACCGTTGTCCGTCCGTCCGTCCGTCCGCCTGTCCATCTGTAAAGTTTTCACAATTTTGACTTCTTCTTTAAAACCCCTGGCCCAAATTTAACCAAACTTGGTACAAATCATCTTTATGGGAAGGTAATTCTAAATTGTTAAAATAAAGGGCTAAACGCTTTTTAAAAGGGAGATAATTGCGAAACAGTGAGTATAGGGTGTGTCTTTAAAAATCATCTTCTCAAGAACGACTGCACCAGAAATGCCAATATTTACACAAAAGTTTGTATATAAAGCAAAAATTCTAAATTATAAAATACATTGTGAGCCCTGGACCACAACTTGGGCCCCAGGTGGGATTCAAAGTTAGACATAGAAATACGAAGGAAAAATGCTTAAAAATCTTCTTCTCAAGAACCATTGCACGCCAAGAAATGCCAATATTTACATAAAACCTTGTATATGTAGTGAAAAATTCAAAGTTGTAAAAATTGTGACCCCCGGACCAAAACTAGGGCCCCAGGCGGGGTTCAAAGTTTAACCTAGAAATACGTAGGAAAATGTTTTAAAATCTTCTTCTCAAGAACCACTGCACCATAAATTCAATATTTACACAAAAGCTTGTATTTATAGTGAACATTCTAAATTGTAAAAACCGTGGCCCCCTGACAAAAACTGGGGCCCCAGACGGGTTCAAAGTTTAACATATATAGGAAAATGTTTAAAAACTTCGTTAAAAACTTCAAGTTACAAGGCAACAATTTGGGATATTACTTTGCGTACATCCTTGGCTATTGTAGATTCTAAATTGTTAAAATCGTGACCCCCTGGACCAATACATGGGCACCAAAAGAGGTTCAAAGTTGAACATAGAACATAAAGGAAACATATTTAAAAATCTTCTTCTCGGAGAATTACAATGTTAAAGTTTATGAGATTTTTATGCAAGGATCCTCAAATAGTGAAGATTCTAAATTGTATAAGCCGTGACCACCTGACTAATACTTGGGCCAATAGATTCAATGTTTTTAAAATAGTGACCTCTGGACTAATAATGGACTAATAATGCAGTAACGTAGAAGTATATATGGAAAATGTTTAAAAATCTTTTTCTCGAGAAATACAATGTTTCAATTTGTCAGATTTCTACGTAAGCAACCTTATATAGTGTAGATTCTGTGATTCTAAATAATAAAAGATCTTACCCTCGATCTAATACTGGGCCCCAGAATGGGTTTAAAGTTTAACATAGAAATATACAGGGAAAATGTTTAAAAATTTTCGTCTGGAAATCTACATTTTGTGAGATTACTACTCAAGCATTCTTAAATAATGTAGATTGTAAAATAACCAAGCTGTGACCACCGAACTAATACTAGGGCCCCAAGAGGGGTTCAAAGTTTAACAGAGAAATATATATGGAAAATATTTAAATATCTTCTTTTCAAGAACTATGTTGATGCTAAAGTTTGTGAGATTACTATGCAAGGATCCTCAAATAATATAGATTCTAAATTGTTAAAGCCAATCATAAATCTCGGACCAATACTGGGGACCCAAAAAGGGGTTCAAAGTTGAAAAATAAAAAATAGCATATGCTACGAAAAAGAATGCTACAAGGAACTGTTGTTCAGGTGAGCAATGTGGTCCATGGGCCTTTTGTTAAGAAAATAAAACCTTTGTTTTTTTTTGGTCCACTTGATTTGTTTTAAGAAAAGATTTGTTTTTAAAACACAGTTCAATATATTTTAGATATTGACGAGTGCAAGTTGGGAGGAGTCTGTTCACAAGATTGTCAAAACCTTAATGGTTCCTACATATGCTCTTGTTATGCTGGTTATTCACTAAACGACGATAGAACGACTTGTTCAGGTGTGTTACATATTATTACAAACTATTGTTGCTAGCGTCTCCTACGTATTTTTTAATTCAATTTTTTATTTTTGATAGAAATTTGAACACTCAGATTCACAATTAATAGAAAATTCTTGAAAATGTACAATCGTGTCCCAACTAAGTTTGCATTGGCGCCTTGCGTTGCACGATATGATTTTGATGGTCAAGAAGCCGAAAAAGTTGGCTATTGCTGTTTATACCATCTTTGCTAGGCAAGATTGGCGATCCACGGTCTTCCTCTATTCTATTGAAAGCTACTTAAATTGTCAAGGGTGAAAAGCAAAACACCGTGGATCGTCACCCTTGTCCAGCGAAGGTGCTTCTATACATGTATTTCTGTAGACTATAGACTGAGATATGGTTACCAAAACATAATTTCACTGTTCCTTGATCACAAATGTATTTTTTATATATGTATCATTTATACAAAAGATTTTATTTCCACAAAATAAAAAATAAAATGAAAGAAATGTATGCCTCAACATCTATGGACATTAACAACCAGCCATCAGTAACCAATTCCATATAAGACTAATTAATATTACCAATTTATCTGCAAATTTTTTCGAGAATTTCAAACATGATCTAGTACAAAAATGCTGCTCAACATAACGTTCACGTGGTTTGGCATCGTGTATATTTGCCTAATTTTTAATAAATTTGTCTTATTGCTTCTTAATGTTTTCTTTTAAATTTTTGCTAATATGTTTATGTTAAATTTTGCACATTTTAGTTTAATTATTTGTTTCCCAGCATGTGAGCCTCCAAACTTTGGAGTAGATTGCAGAGACATATGCAGTTGTGGTCAAGGTATGGATAGGTGTGATCCAGTCACGGGATGTGTGTGTAAGTCTGGATGGACTGGAAGTAATTGTGATACGGACATCAATGAATGTATCACAAACCCAACTATTTGCGGAAGCGATAAAATATGCCAGAATCTGGATGGATCACATGCTTGTAACTGTAGGAATGGCTATGAAAAAGATTCCAACAACAATTGTATTGGTATGAAATGATAATCAATAACAATTTTTCAAAAGTGTTTTAACTTAAGAATTGCAATCCCTACTCAATGCATACGCACGTGTATCACATGCTTGATTATTCTTTGTCACAGATATAAATGAATGTGGAATAGTCACATCAAATAATTGTTCAACTTCAACTTCGATCTGTAAAAATAAAGATGGGGGATACGTTTGCGAGTGCAAATCTGGATTTACACAGAAAAACTTGTATGAATGTGAAGGTAAATGTCATTTAGATAAATCAGTTTATAAATGTTTTATGACCTTAGATATGCATGTAACATAATTTAAATTTTCATAGCAAATCATCAAGTTACCCTGAAGATAGCATTTTTGTTGGATACCATTATTTTAAATTCCTACAGATTTTAACGAGTGTTCCTCCGGAATAGATGGTTGCAGCCAGAAATGTTTAAACGTAGATGGAGGCTACAATTGCGAATGTGAATTTGGGTATTCGTTAGGAGACGATAGGAAAACGTGCATGAAAGGTAATAATAGCCATTCATTTTAACCATACATTCGTTATGCATGTATCTACGTTTGATTTAAATTTGTATATGTTATTTCATAAATTCAACATATTTTTGCAGTCCAAGACATATGTTCATTGTTTCCTGAACTTAACTGTACCTATGGATGTAAAGCAAACGGAACTCGGGGATCTTGCTTTTGTCCCGCTGGCTTTTTGCTGAATGCACAGAATCAAAGATCTTGCATCGGTATAGTTTTAAAAAATGAAGAATCTTGATATTAATACTAAATTTATTTTATCACAGCCATGTAAAAAATACTTTGCCTCTGAAATCGGTATGCACAGAAATTCATATTGTGTTGTTTGTAAAATTAGGTTGTAAGCCAGAGTGAAGTAACGTATATTTGCAGCTAGAGTCTACGTATACTGTATTTACATCTTCTTTAACAATAGCTTAGCATTCATTGTAAAATAAAGTTAAGATTTTATCGCATGTGAGAGAATGATATTAATTTTACTAGAATATTCCTGCAAAAAATGATAAATGAGGGGAATATTTTATCTTGATATGAATGGATTTTAATTATATTTCAGATATCGATGAATGCAATGACGCCAGTTTAAATCAATGTACTTTTCCAAATCTGTGTGTGAATGTTGATGGGTCATATAACTGCTCATGCCCGGATTATCATATCCTTGAAAATGATGGACGAACTTGTAAAGGTAACTAATTCTACTTTCTAATTGTCTTAATTTTTATCTATTTTAAATTTATTTATCTTTATGTGAAAGAAATATAACTTTAAAAATAATGTTAACAATTGTTGTAGTATATGTTATACTTGGGTTTTTTTATTTTTAATTATACAGATATTTAGTAATATTGATGATCTTTAATACTTGCAATTAACACCTCTTTTGTTGATATCTACTTTAGAGTGTGACGGGTTTTCGTATGGAAAGACATGCGAAAATGTCTGCAACTGTGGAATTGGATCCTCTAGATGTGACAAAGAGAAGGGTTGTGTCTGTTTATCGGGCTGGACAGGAGTAAAATGTGATCTAGATGTTGATGAGTGTGCAGCCTCTACAAACCCTTGTTCTAATGACCACCAAGTTTGCCAAAACTCCCCTGGGTCTTATAAATGCATTTGCGAAACCGGGTTCAAGAACGAATCGGGAGTATGTAAAGGTATGCTAAAAGTTCCTTATAGCAGATTGTATAACAATACCTAGTTATATTACTTAATGTCCTTGAATAGTTCTCAGAAATAGTTTTCAGTAGTTTTAAAACCAATACGCATGTAAATTAAGATATTTAAAAAATCATAATTACGAACCAATATAACACATTTCATTGTTTATTTATTTTGTTCTCTTCCTCATAAAATAAAATACACTTTTGTAGATATCAATGAATGCGAAAATTCACCATGCAGTCAAATTTGTACGAACACCGAGGGAAGTTACTCGTGTGGTTGTAACGACGGATTCCGTCTGTCCGGAACCTCAGAATGTACGGACTATGACGAGTGTCGGGCACCAGTCAGCCCCTGTGATCAGCAGTGTACCAACACTATAGGAAGTTACAAATGCTCCTGCAACGACGGATTTATTCTCAATTCAACTTTTAGAACAACGTGCTATGGTTACTGATTTCTAAAAATATATACATGTATATAATTCAAGCTCATCCTGTATTTGCTTGTTTGTTTTTTTTAAATAATTTATTAATTGATTTTAAATTTCAGCAAAATCTGAGTGCACAAACACAACACTCAACTGTTCGCAAAAATGCGGAGTTAAACCCAGGGGAGTAGAATACTGTTTTTGCAACGTTGGATATTCTTTAAATGCAAATCAAATGTCATGTGATGGCAAGTATTACATATGTATACACACAATATATATATATATATATATATATATATATATATATATATATATATATATATATATATATATATATATATTCTAAAACTCTATGAACAATTCAATTCGATCCATGTGATATTACTGACATGACGTTTACTATTCATTTTATTCAAAATACAAATATCTTTTTAAAAGACCCCAAAAATGTATTTTAGATATCAATGATTGCCAACCTAACCCATGTTCTGAAAACTGCAATCAAAATGCACCTGGACAGGGATATAATTGCTCTTGTGCTCCAGGAAAGAAGCTAGACATTGACCAGAGATCTTGTATTGGTAAGAAAATTACATAGTGGTCCATTTAAAATCTTGCTATTTCAAACATCTAAAAAAATCTTTTTACATGTAGCTTCATGTATATTTACACATTTTTCTGTGTCTTGGTTGATGATTAAGCTGCAACATACTTCCTGTGTTTATTTGGCAGGTTGTCCGATATGGATATCACTGGCAAAATTACTATATGCATGATGTAAACAATGACAAATTAAGTACTTATGAAGATTAAGATAAAGCTTCTATGGAAATTTGCGAAACGTTTATTTGATATGGTTTGACAAAACTATTACATGTATTTCTCAATAACAATTAATATAAACAAAAGTTACCTTGTTATATTGTGTTTATTCAATAATTATTATGCTAATATATTTGGATTTATTGTGAGAACAATTAAAAGTAACATTAAAGTTTGTTACATTTTTTAGACTGTGAAAACGGAAGATATGGAGACAAGTGTAGCTTAAACTGCACATGCAACGTCGAAAACACGATTTTGTGTGATAAAGTAACAGGAAACTGCACGTGTAAACCGGGTTGGGAAGGAATTTACTGTACAGACGATATCAACGAATGTGACAATACGTCTATTTGTCCTGTCAATTCAGTGTGTCTGAACACAAATGGTTCCTTTTCTTGTCTTTGTGATTCAGGATATTCTCAAGCTGCTGGAAAATGCGTTGGTAAGCTATAAACAAAAAAGATTATTAGGAGAAGGAAAAATGATGGGTTGTTTAAAAAACATTTTATCCAAGTAATTGAAAAAGTAAACCTTATCGAAACTTTTTAACTATGTTTCGTTAAATGTAGATTTCCATTTGTTCAAAATACTTACATTTGATTAAAATGTATTTCCCATCGATCAGGTAGAGATACTTTGTGTATTTTTAAGTTTATTCAAAGGAGTAAAAAAAACCCTGTACCTGTATAACCTTTCCAATACACATATTCATACTCTAAACGTTAATGTGATATACTTGTAGAAAAGGTTGGATAGCTGAGACCATCTTAAGACTATTTTATTAATATCCTTGAGAAGAAAATCTCTGTACTATTCTAATTTTTAAGTTTAGATATTTTGAATTTTTCTTAACTGATTAATGTTTATGACTAAACAGTCATATATAATTTTTAATGTTGATCTGAAAGCAATCACGTTATACCATATGAGTTAAAGTTAGATACAAGTTTTCTCTTTGATGTGGGTCATCAGTGATCAAATAATTAAAAAACCATGGCAGCTAGCTCAATAACAATTAAGTGTTATTGATACAACGCTGTTATTGATACAATGAATGTTTTAAGCGTTCCAAATACAATGTCCAATGTTATAAATTGTTGTAATTAGCTAGCAAGAACAATTCTGAAACATGTTCAAACTGTAACTCCTGGGGTAAAGATTTCATTATGAATGGGGTTTCAACTTTAACAATATAAATATTTTGTCAGCTAATATCGAATCGGGCCTATTAGATTATTGACGGTTTTCAAAATAAATTAATCAACAAAAGATGCAATTTTACGTAGAAGAACGTAAAAATATACATAAAATTAGGGATATTTTGCATTGATTTAATATAAAGATACTTAGATAAGAGTTGAACTTAATTGCAATGGTCAGCGATATGGTCTATATACATTTAATATTGAGTTTTAAATTACAATTAAACACGGTTATAGCGAACACGCATATAATAAATAGACGCTCACAGCAAAGTGATTTTCATTTCCTTGACTTTATTACATGTTGTAAGAATAAAACGAATTTCGCTTATACGGAAATAAAATCCAAAATCGCCCGTCCCTGTCAACTCGTTATAAGCGTGTTTGACTGCAAAATTTACTTTAATCAGTGCAGTTAGATCGCAATGTCTCGGAAGTGGAAGTTTTATATTGAATATCTGATTTATTTGATATATTATATTTTCAGAGTGTGCTTTGAATACCTATGGTCAAAATTGTGCAAGTCAGTGTTCTTGTGATTTCTCAAACACACAGCTATGTGACAAGAAAAATGGCACTTGCTATTGCAAAGAGGGATGGCAAGGTGCTAATTGTAAAGAAGACGTTCTAGAGTGTGCTAACACAACCATCTGTGGTTCAAACGCTAAATGCTCAGAGACAAACGGATCCTATGTATGTAATTGCGACGTTGGATTTAAAAAGGATGCGTTTGGTTCTTGTGTCGGCAAGTTCATTAATTATTCAGTAGAAATTGAGAAGTCAAAACAACCACTCATAATATTTTGTCTTATAGAATGCACACACATTCTTGAATATTATCGGGGAAAAAATCATTTTTTTTTCTCGCTTGCATATAATGTAATAAGAATATGTAAGTATAGAATTACGTAAACACACCTTCGTTGCTAAACATTAAAAACATCAGATCTTTTATAGATTTTACTTTTTATTAAACTCGACCAACACAATTCAAAACATCGAAATAACTCATTCGTGTTTGTATTATTTTCTTCACTTCAGATGTTGATGAATGTTCCCGTGGAATTGACACTTGTAACACCAATGCCGACTGTACTAATATAGTAGGAAATTTCACGTGTTCTTGTAAATCTGGATTTAGTGGGGATGGTTATTCATGCACAGGTATATAATTCATTCTTATTCCCTTTGCATAGATATCCTTAGGTTTTTTATATCTCATAGCTTGCCCGTTGATTGTTCACAATCTAAAGGCAATCTTGACAAAGTTTAAAACTAAACATTCTACTTATAACCTGCGTGCATATCTGACAATACAGGTCATATTTATTTAAAAATAGTTATTTGATAAAAAAATAATAAGATTTTACGTACATATAAGAAAACATATTATTCGCATTTAGTATTTTCTCTTACATTGTATCATATATATGCTATTTTTTAGCCTAACTCGGTATAGGTGACCTGATCTAGCGAACCAAATCGGCAAATATAAAGATGTAAAATTTCTCTATGCATTTTTGACAACCTTCACAAAAGTATTTAAATTCAAGACAAAGTATTAACAGAGATGATTATCATATTTTAGCATGTGATAGTACACATTATGGTGTTGGCTGTTCCTCTCGGTGCACGTGTATTGAGGATAATACAGCGGACTGTAATGACGTCACTGGACAGTGTAAATGCAAGGCAACATGGAATGGAACAAACTGTGAAGTAGATATCAATGAATGTGATTTAGGGACACATGACTGCAATTCTACCATTGAGATCTGTGATAACCGGGATGATGGCTGGAATTGTTCCTGCCGATATGGATCAACAAATGGAGTTTGTAATGGTAAACACGTTTAACATTTCATGTTTATTGAACAAATTAATGTCGACGTACTGTTATTATATGTTTTATAGATGTATTTTTTTAAATTTATAGATAATCGCAGGAACATTGAAAGCACATTTTTATAATATCAGGATTATTTTTTACAAAAAGAATAAAATTGAAGTACATAAATTCAACAGCAATATTTGATATTTTTAATTTATTTTTGTATGTATAATGTAAGAAAAAAATCAGGGGTTTATTTTGAGTACCGGTCCTATTATTTTTATGACAATGAATGATGTGTAACATAAATGTTAATAAATTGTAATCTTAATGAATTCATTTCAAATAGTAATTAGTTAATTCTCACTTCAGAAATGACCACAACAACAATGACAGAGAGTACATATGAAAGTACCCAAACAACAGTCCAAAGCACAGTCGAATTATCACAAAGTACAGAATTTAGTCTATCAACCACAGGAGAAAGTGAGAAAAGCACTATCAAAGGTAAAAAAAAAACCTCACTTAATCTTGTGTTTGGGGGACAGTTACGACCAAATTAGTTAATCAATATTTATATCGAATAATTTTTCAATTATAAATCATTACCCACAGATTGTTTGGCAATGCAATAAGCAAAAACTTGTGCTTTCTATTACTGACATTTTAAACGATAATCTTAATTGAAAGAACTAAATAAAAATGACATATTGATGAATTTCAGCTTGTAAAACAGTACACATTGTGGTGCTGACTGCTCCTCTAAATGCACGTGTATTAAAGATAATACAGTAGACTGTAATGACGTCAAAGATAGACTTTGATTTAGTGAAATCATACCTCGTTAATATGTGGTTGAATTCAAACTTTAGTCATCTCAAAATATCATTTCAGTATGGTTATTTGCATTAAAATTAAAAGCTTATTCTAATGATAACAGAAATTCGTTTTTAAAAAGGGTTAAAGTGGATAATTTCAAAACCAAAACTAGTGTTTACAATTTTAACTATTCTGTGAAATGATGTAAAGCAACGTTAATAAATATTATTGCTCCCAATTAAGCATGTCAAAAAGTCATTGTTTATTTCTTATACTAGACATGACCACAACAACAATTACAGACAGTACATATAAAAGTACCCAGACAACAGTCCAAAGCACGCTTGAATCATCACAGAGTACTGAATCTAGTCCAACAACTACAGAAGGGATTGAAAGCACTACTATAGGTAAAAAAAAACCACTTATGTTTACATGTCCTGAATATAAAGATTTTGTCTTTTCCATGAATTAGAAAATAGAAAATGGTATATCTATACTGTAATTTATTTTGTTCTTTATTTGTTTCAGAGAAAGTAACCGCATATGTTCCTCGTAAGTATAAACCTTTATAAAGACACATCAAGTATTGAGCATTTGCAAAATGTATTAATCACGTGCTTTAAAAAAAATGTATTTTATAACAGAAACTACTGAGGTTAAACTTGGAGTAGTTGTGACCTTCAGAAAGAACATATCACTTACTAATTATGACCGTGTTGTGCAAACCATGGAATCATCGGTAAACTAAATTTCAAGTTTTTGATATCTTATAACGATAATTAGAGAATCCCTAAAAAAATGTGTTGAATATGATTCATGTCTTTTCCTTTTAAAGCTTACAAATTTCTACAAAGACAGGATTGTTGGATTTATCAAAGTACTCGTACTTGTCATAAGGTAAATTGTTGAGTGATTATTTATTCCGAAGTTTATCGTTTCAAACATATGAAAGGCAATTTATGGTAAGATAACACCCTTAAACAACGTGTCATGCATAGTATGAAAAAAAAATTATATAATTTAAAGGCATTTTCAACTGATTTGAATAAACATTTTGTTTTCTAATCCAAAATAGCAAAGGCATTTTAATTTTCATCTTTTGATTTAGGAGAGGAAGTACAATTGTTGAACATGAAGTTATCGCGAATAAAACAGAAAAGGCAAACCAAGATCTTGTGGCATCCCTGTTTATTTTGTCTAAAAGCAACATAGCGTACGAAAACGAGAACCTAACAACTTCATTTGTATTAGTAAGAGATGACTCTGGAAAGCAACTAGGCATGTTTATTTATGTTTTAATAGCAATAATCATAATACAAATAACGTGACACATTTCAATTTTTTTCAACGATTTGATATCTACACTCAACAAAACTTCTAAGGGTCCACCTAGTTTAATGTAGTCACTAGATGAAATAAGCACATTTATTTGTCTTGTCGTCGGGTGACTGATTTCCACTTAACTTTTAAATAGTTAAGACTTGCATTGACTTTTACCTCTGAATGCGACCAGAGACCTTGACCTTTGCTAAATATCGCAAACACTTCCAGTTTGCAATTGGTTGAATTTCGCTCAGAGTATTTCAAATGTTTTTAGTTGCCGATAGAAATGACGTTACACTTATAGAGGAGAAAATGATATAAGGAATCATTCTTTGAGTATTATGAGGTGATAATTTCGGTCGGGGCGTGATCAAATCCAATAAAGCCCGAAGGGCTTTATGATAGATTTTATCACGCCCCGACCGAAATTATCACCTCATAATATTCAAAGAATGATTCCTTATTACTTATATTTTTATAATTTTAAGCCATTGTAAGATTAAATATTTAAATATAAATAAGCAAACCCTGCTGGTGCCCCAATTATACGTCATTTGAAGTTATGGGTTATATAGTACAAAATCGATACGTAGTGTTATCACAGGCAAAGACACTGGAAAATGTAAATATATCAAAATAACGTTTCCTTCGGATTGATTAAAATTCAAAACAATGTTCAGAACGAAATAAAGAGCAAATTTTAAGTAAGTACAACGTATCGTAGAAACAATGCAGACACCAATATTCCAATGGGTCTGGCTGTTTTCTCAAATATTGTTAGCCATGTTAAGTGTTCTCTTTTTAAACTATCACCAAAGACTAATATCAATCACAAAAAAATGGTCAATCATATAACGCATGCGCAGAAAAAAACCAATTTAATGTTTTGACGTTTTGTCACGGGTAATTGATTTCAATCGTTGTCTAATTTTATCTGTGCTGTTGTTAATGAAAAGACATATCAAATACGAAATGTTGAAAATTTCACATTATTTTATTTTGTATTTTATTCGATTTATCAGGATGAACACTTAAAAGTTTTGTTTAGTATATACATTTTTGTTTTAAAATTGAATTTAACATCCATTTACTATTTGAATTTCGCAACTGATATTAAGAAGGTTTCTTCACTTAGACACGCATTTGGTACACTTAGATATATAATTATATTTACTTACAGTTATCACAAATACGTCTTCAAAATGCGATGTTTATGTAATCAGCAATCCATGTGGGGAAAATGAGAAATGTGTGGAAGACGAAAGTACAGTTTATTGCCGCACGTAAGTATTACATTACAATGATTACTGTACCATAGTTAATCTAAATCTATAAGATGCATTAGATAAATGAGAAAATAAGGTATACAAAATAAATACAAATTTGGTTTGTAAGTATTTGTAAAGTATACCCCTGTTATGGATTGATAAAGAACAATGCACATTTATAATTTTTTTCTTTGTTATATCTTTTTTAGAGAAACAAGGGATTCGAGTAAGTAATTTCTCTGTAATACCATTTAAAAAATAATTCAATTATTTTCACGTTTTACAATATCAGCATAAGTATATATTTTTATGATTGTATCAACGTTATATCTACCCACTTGACGTGACTTTAAAAGAAGGTTCTTTTGAGACTAAACTTTAAGCAAACTTCGCTTGTCATGAAATAATGTTTTCCAACATTCTCAAAGTTAACAGTTATCAACTTTACGTACAGGACCTTCTTTTGTTTGTCCACGAGAATGACAGTTAAATCAATGTTAGTTTTTCATTAAATGTCCCACCAAAATGAAATCGACAAAGCATACAGTATTTCTTCCGAATAATTTTCTGTCGTTCTCAAATGTATCTGCATCTATATACATGTGTCTATCTTTCCATCATGAAAACTTCTAGACTAAAATTCAATGCTAGTTTTGCTGTGCTTGAAGATGGTAATGCTCTTCATTCTTCTTTTTATATAGATGACAGCTTCCAGTTTATTCTCGGATTTGGAGTCGGAATATCGCTGCTGTCCCTTGCAGTTTTCATCGGGATCATCATTGTTTGCTACATTCGAAGAAGGCGCTATCTCAGAGAATTGTCATTATCGTCTTCTGTTGATAACTTTGAGTATGTTTATCACTAGCAGATATAATTAATCATGAAATATTTTTGTGGAAATTATTAATCATAATGTGCATTTTATTGATCGAAGATGGTGGTTTCAGTATTTTAGTGTGTTTCTGAGAAGCTTTTTTTCACTTTTTTGGATTTATCTTCAAACAGAAATACGTCTGACGAACAAGGAATGTTCTTTGTTTCGGGAATGCCGACTAGGATTGGCAGTTGGGGTCGTTATGGATCTCCATTTTCTCCACAGCATTGGTCAGAAGAACTCGAAAACGGGAGGGAAAGGGACGGATTTGATGAGATTAACATTAGAAGAGAACCTTACAGTGCGTATGACACTTTCAATTTCAAAATTTAAACCACAAGATATATTTTTTTTAAATATCGGCAAAATACAATATAACTGGACAAACTTTAACATACTAATTTTTTGCATATCGGAACATAATAGATAATAAATATACTAATTAAAAACATATCGGAACATAATAGATATACCGATTTAAAACCTCTGCAATCTAATTACTTTTAATAAATAACTAAAGGTAGAAGTAGTCTTCTTTTTTAAGAATACACAAACAAACAGGTACGTGACTATAATAACCTAAGGGGATCAATTTTATACATGTACCTATGTACATTACATTTCAAAAAACAAACATTATTTCTTGAAGAATGGACGGTAATCATGTTAAATTGACAGTTTTCATTTCTATTTCACGTCTTGCCCTTCTAGTGAATAAACTATATTGTTTACAGATTATGACAATGCTGCAAAGTCAGAATTTTCATGGGATTTCATGTATCAAGCTTTACCACCAAATGAAAAGGTAAAAAATATGTTCCACTGCATGTTGTTGATGTTTATTCTGATAATCTGAATCACACTAGTATTTATATGTAACTCTCCATCCCATACTCTGTTTCGTTACTCCTATGCAGTCGCTATCACTTTTATTTTCCTAAAATGACATGAAACAGAATTTACAATTCTGATACAATTTGTAAGTTGTTTTTTGCAAATAGTACTTTTTGTAAATTTTGTGTCGGTTTATTACAACTGCAACTGAAACCTAGTATAGTTTTATGTAAATGAATAATTGAATAAAATCAACACCCTCTTAACCAGTTTTTCCAGCGCTGGATGGTCGTGGCCAGTTTTAGACCATATAAGTCTCCTTAGAAGAAGAACTTTGTAGAAAGAGATATAAAAATATTCTAATTATGAATCAAAAATATTAGGATTTTTCTTTACTAAGTAATAGTTAATGGCTAAAGAAATCATGTCCAAAATTTTAAGTAGATCTAATGGTTAATTTGTTGACCACCAAGATACCTTCAGAGACACACTGGAAGTTTCCAATTTGCAATGGTTATTTATAAGACTTTTCACCTTTTTTCATGTGTTTGAAACTAGTTCACCTGTTTCCCAATCACCATGCATAGAAAAATACAAGCGCTTAAACAAATAAACTTAATCTGTAACTCACATGTTCTTTATGTAAACAACATATACCTTCATCTGCAAACTACTCATATTTTGATCACATCATTTTCTTGCTTGTAAAATTTAAATTTATAACGTCAGTATTTTATGAAAGTTCTGAGGAAAAAAAAGATTTAATCTAACTGCATATATAACTCTGCATGAACGATTTAATTTCGTTTTAAGTGCTGTTTTTTTTTCATTATCATTATTATGCATTGATATTTTATAGCAATTAGTCATGTGTGCAATATCATTTGCTATCAATATACAATGAAGTAGGCCGATTTGGGTTTTTTGCGTTAACAACAATAGCAAAACTCTTTTTTTTAACCATATGTAATGTACACCAAATCTATATTATTTACGAAGCTTCGGGAAAATCGACCAACTCGTTCTTTTGAAGGGTCATCTGAAAATACAGGTACATTTGCTATATTAATATATAGGAAATTTTCATTTTCCGCACTTCGAAGCAGATTTAAAAAATACTACAGTAGCGATTTTTCTTAAATTGTTATGTGATTAGTAATGTCATTTTCTACATTATATAAAAAATACTAAATTTTACTGTCTGGTTCTTAGTGAGGGTCACCACAAAATATCAAAATGCGCCAAATTTTGCTATATTTTTGGAGTACTACAAAACGAAGATTAGCACAATGGATTCATTTAAGAATTCAAAAAAAAAACAATCCTGAGGATAGCATTATTCTGTTTAAAATTTCAAAGGCGTACTATGGTGGCATATCTTTGTCATCTACATAATTTTTGGTCAACATAGCATATCACGTAAAATCAAGATAACTATCTCGTCAAGTCGAGATAACTTTCTAGTTTCTCGATTTAAAACCGACTTTTTGTTGGAATAGTTATCTCGATAATTTATCTTGTATTTTGACTAAAATCCGTGGCATTTGCAAATACTGTCATTCACAAGAAAGATAAGTAATAAATAGATGTTTGATAATAGAATTTTGGAACTAATTACCCATTACTTCTTTGATCCGTACAGAAGATCATTAATGAAAATTATAAGGCCGTCTTCAAAATATATAAATATGCTGATTTTTATTTCCCCTTTTAATACACTCTGTATTTTGCATCATTTCATCATATTTATAAAGCTGCACTGTCTTAAATACTTAAAACTACATGTGATTGAAAGTGGTATGCTAAGAATTTTAAAAAATCATGTTTTTACCTTTGGTTCTATTTTGGTTAATTCTATTTTATCTTAATATTTCTAATTGTGTTCATTCCTAATTAAGATATAATAAATGTTTTTTCTGGATATTGTTTTTTAAAAGTATTATTTTAATCTGTAATCGTATGATTTCAAGCTCTATAAGTTAGCATATTTATATATTCATGTTAATTACAGATTCAGTTATGAATTTTCAACTGAAGATTAAATATTTAAAGATAATTAATCAGGCGTTAATTGACGTGTCCTTCGGTATATTTCATTTTGATTACGCACAAGTGCCTTTCTTTAAACGTAAGGGGATTGAGTAATGAGTTCCAAAATACCATTATACAACAGTTGTTATACATGTATTATCTCGTTTTGTGGATGGCAGCATTTACAAATGCAACAAATTTTAGTCAAGATGAAAGATAAATTATCTCATCTTGTCGAGATAGTTATCGCAATAAAATGCAATAGCTTTTATTATACTTTCATGTAAAATACTGAAATAAATCTGATTGGTTTAGACGCAGTTGACAATCAGCTTTCATACCCTCAGCGTTAGCAATACAGTTGGCAACGGGCCAATAGAAATAATTGTTACATGCGCGTACATTCAAGTTAAGACATTCAGTAAAATGAAATAAATAGTGCCTGTTTGGGAGGGTGCCAGTTGAAATTGACACCCCTCGAAAACCATTGTCAACCTCCGCTTCGCGTCGGTTGACAATGGTTTTCTTGGGGTGTCAATTCCAACTGGTACCCTTTCAAGCAGGCACTATTTATATTACGTTGACTAGACAAAATAGACGTCGGAGTTTGTTGAGAAACAAGAAAGTTATCTTGACTTGACGAGATAGTTATCTCGACTTGACGTGATATGCTATGTTGACTAAATTTATGTGGATGGCAGAAATATGCCACCATAGCGTACATTTTTTACTTTTTCTTTTATGTTATTTCTTATAACGTACTCCTACAAAGCTTCATTTTATCATAACGTCATAGAAGCTCAATGGCAAAACTCACCTTTCGAAAAATGGGAAAATCGTTTTAAAAGAAAGAATTTTCCTTGAATGTATTTTGTTTAATGTGTTCAATTTAATAAATGGTATCGAAACAATTTCATAAAGGTATGAATACACTATATTTTATTAGAAAGCGAAAAAAACATGCGCAACGAAAACTAAAGTCGGCCTCCTTCAGCAAGTTGCCCCCACAATGTATGTATTGAATATTCCATAACATTTGTTCTTTTCATTTTTTCTGTAGTTTGAAATTAAACGTCCGGAAGTTAGCACAAAACCACTGAATCTCGAGGTAACACTTTTTTGAATTCAGTCAAGTATAATTGAAACAATTAGTAATGAAATCTCCTTATAAATGAATCAATGAATAAATATATATTTATTTATGTATATAAGCAACACGTCTATTGTTAATATAATGCATAAACTTCAAGGAAATTGAACCATACTTTATTTGTAATGCGTACATACTTCTTTTGAGAAAATGTTATCAATGGTTGCTTATAAATATGAAAAGTAAACGTAGTATATACAAGTATCATTCATTAATCCCAGTCAAGTTATAGAGAAGTCAAATATTGTCATGACTGTTTTATTTTTGTTTTATTCATTATTTTTGCAGTGATAATGAAAAACGTAGGAATTATTCAACCTGCCTTTAGGAACAGCAGCATGAACAATTTTGCTCAATTATATAATCAGCGATCAATTTTATTTGTAAAATTGATATATGCCATAAAAACCATTTAAAATACATAGCATAAAAACAAACAGGGACTAAAGAAATGAAAAATGTATCTTTAAAGAAAAGTGTAATGAAAAGCATGAATTATTATAATTAGTAAATAGTTATAAATTGAATATGTTAACTAAAACTATTGAATATATGACGGTTTTGTATATAAATTTGATTAAAAAAGCAACTAAACATGTAAAAAGGTATTCTTAGATGTTTTTATAGTGGAAATTTGACATTCCAGGCGCATTTGAAGATTTGGAGATTTTTTTAACTATACGAGATGCTTATATAAATTTTATTGTTTTGCCTGTTTGATGTTCTTGTATATGTGATACTGTTACATATATGTATGTACTTTTTAATACGACGCATATTATTATACAATTATTATATTTACATGTTTTCTTATACATATGTATTCCGATTTATAATAAAAAGAATTTATTCTCATCAATCCCATTTGGTTTTAAACTCAAATGTGATTCCTTAATTCCTTATATTGTTTATTTGAAACAGATGCGGCATATATTTTTATTTGAAATTAGATTAATATTGCAATGAAATGTTTAATAAATCTTGATCATTAAGGATAATAGTAGTGATACTTCATGGTAATGTGGAGATTTACATATTACGTACATGTAACACTTTCACTTATGATATTCGTGAAATTTGTTGCACTTAATAATTATTAAATAACTGACGATACTTCGACACAGCGCTGTCCCATAGTTATACATACTACATACTCTGCTGACATTCATAATATGACATTGATATTTTCATTATTTGACATAGTTTCATGAAATCGAGAAATTGTAGTGCCATATCGTCGATATCATTATACACGGTTACAAACTTTATTTTAACTACTTCTGGGAGTTTCATGGACAAATGCGTATATTAATTTCTGATCATTGTGTACCAAAAATCACGCTTGATGTGCTTTTCCGCAACCCAATTAATTTTTTTCTAAATTTAGTTTGCAAAATGACCATCAGAAACTGCTTTTTTTAGCTCACCTGAGCTGAAAGCTCAAGTGAGCTTTTCTGATCACCTTTTGTTCGGCGTCCGTCTGTCTTGTCCGTTCCTAAACTTTTTACATTTTCGACTTCTTCTCCAGAACCACTGGGCCGATTTCAACCAAACCTAGCACAAAGCATCCTTAGGTAAAGGGGATTTAATTTTATTGAAATGAAGGGCCACGCTCTCTTTCAAGGGGAGATAATAAAAAATCATTGAAAATTTGTAGGTATTTTTCAAAAGTCTTCATCTCCAAAATCATTTGGCCAGAAAAGCTGAAACTTGTGTGGTGGCATCCTCAGCTAGTGTAGATTCAAGTTTGTTCAAATCATGATCCTCATGGGTAGGGTGGGGCCACAATGGGGGGTCAACTTTTTACAAAGGAATATATAGAGTAAATCTTTAAAAATCTTCTTCTCAAAAACCGATCATGCAGAAAAGCTGCAACTTGTGTGGAAGCATCCTCAGCTAGTGTAGATTCAAGTTTGTTCAAATCATGATCCCCGGAGTTAGGGTGGCCACAATGGGGGTCGAATTTTTACATTAGAAGATAGAGAGTAAATCTTTAAAAATCTTCTCTCTGAAACTGATCAGCCAGGAAAGCTGAAACTTGTGTGGAAGCATCCTCAGGTAGTGTAGATTCATGTTTGTTTAGATCCTGATCCTCATGGGTAGGGTGGGGCCACAATGTGGGGTCAAATTTTTAAAAAGGAATATATATAGTAAATCTTTAAAAATCTTCTTCTCAGAAACCGATCGTGCAGAAAAGCTGCAACTTGTGTGGAAGCATCCTCAGGTAGTGTAGATTCAAGTTTGTTCAAATCCTGATCCCCAGGGGTAGGGTGGGGCCACAATGGTGGGTTGAATTTTACATAGGAACAATAGAGTAAATTTTTAAAAATCTTCTCTGAAACTGATCAGCCAGAAAAGCTGTAACTTGTGTGAAAGCATCCTTAGGTAGTGTAGATTCAAGTTTGTTCAAATCATGTTCACGGGGGTTAGGGTTGGGCCACAATGGGGGGGGGGGGGGGTTGGAGTTTTTATATAGAAATATATAATGAAAAATATCTAAAACTCTTTTTCTCAGAAACTGATTGGCCAGAAAAGTTATTACTTGTGTGGAAGCATCCTCAGGAAGTGTAGATTCAAGGTTGTTCAAATCATGATCCCCAGGGGTAGGATGGGGCCACAATGGGGGGTCGAATTTTTACATAGGACTACATGTATATAGAGAAAAATCTTTAAAAATCTTCTTCTCAGAAACTGAGAAGCTGTAACTTGTGTGAAAGCATCCTCAGGTAGTGTAGATTCAAGTTTGTTTAAATCATGGTCCCCGGGGGTAGGGTGGGGCGTCAGTGAGAGGCTGGGTTGAATTTTTACATTTGAATATATAGAGAAAAATCTTAAAAATCTTCTCAGAAACCGATCATGCAGAAAGGCTGCAACTTGTATGGAAGCATCCTCAGGTAGTGTAGATTCAAGTTTGTTCAAATCATGATCCCCGTGGGTAGGGTGGGGCCACAATTGTGGGGGTGTCAAATTTTTACATAGGAATACTTAGGGAAAAATCTTTAAAAATCATCTCCTAAAACACAAATTGTCTAGAAAAGATTAAAATTTAAAAATCATATTCTTCAGGAGTATGGTTGGTCCACATGGGGGGGGGGGGGGGATTCCAATTTTACAAAGGAAAACATTTAAATTATTCACAAAAACTCAAATATTATTATATATAGTTTTACTTATATGCAAACATTTTGACATATTGTTGATTCTTTAAAATTGTTTAGACTCTGGCCACTGGACAATTCTTGGACCTCGCAAGGGGTTCAAACTTTGATGTAGGTTTATAATCCATATATAATAGTTGTTTAAGTGTGATTATCTTCTTGAGAACTGCAATGCTCAATATGCGATATGACTGTAAAACCATCCTGCTACAAAGGGGCTCAGAATATGCAGGGGAATTGTTTTTTTTATATACAGGATCTATTATACGACATTGTTCAGATATTTTGTATGTGACTCCATAAAGCTGGGGTTTTGTAATGTCTATTGTTGCTCAGGTGAGCGATGTGGCCCATGGACCTCTTGTCACTATTGAAAATCTGCCAGTGTTCCAAGCTTTATAAATATTGACAGATAGTTTGAATACTTTGGGACAAAGAAAAAAATATCAACGATGACGAAAAAAAACCCAGGTTGTCCATAAGTATTGCATGAAAATGTGTCGTCGGTAATTTGAAGAACCATGTCAACACTGATTGACAAATTAACACACTTTTGGGTTTTTTTATTTTTTTTTATTTAGGGGTTGTTTTATACATGTTTTTGTAAGTTAAGGTATCCCACTCCTCAATGTTCTTGTATCTAGAATTTTTGGAGAAGTATATCATTGAAATCTGTAGACAAAATATACTTAAAAAATACAAAGAAAATGGGGGGGGGGTCAGTGTTCCTCCCTCTGAGTTATGACCAATTTAATTTGACCTTTTTGCACCTAAAATGCAATTTCAGACTAATTAGGATTTGTTGTCAGTATTTTTGATTAAGCAAATTTTTTTTTTCAAATATTGTTTATAATTATGCACAATAGTCACACTGAATAGAGGAATTATGAAAACATTTTGTACGAAGCTGCATTAATTTTTGTGTGACCTTTTTGCACTTAAAATAGACAATTTCTGTAATAGTTACAATTTTATTTGAAATAAAAACTTTTTGAATATCAAGAATTTTGTAAGATTGATCCTTTTGCCTAGTAAATGTATTCAGTATCAGTTTGACATAATAAAACATGGGGGTCAGTGATGTCAAATTCTAGATATAAGGCTTCAAAGGTAAAATTCTCGCAAAATTTGGCTTAAAAAAATTCAGACATTTTCTATATATTTGTATGATTTTATGCTAAACTTCCATCACTCTTTCAAGATTTAATTTTGTACATGTCACACAGAACCTATATAATATGTTACAAGCCTATCAAATGTTTAAAATGTGAATAATGAATAAAGTATAATAAAAAGAAAAGTATATCGAAAAACCATAACATTCTTGTTTCTGTAATTTTCGCCTAAAAAACCTTCCGCACGAAAAAATAGTTCCTCCGAAAACTTGTTTGTTTCTTGAATTCAGATGGATTTTCTTTATGAATGTTGTATAATTATAAAATAATAATCTTTCTGTTATGATTAAATAAATAAAATCATATTTATTTAAAATATAATGATCATCTGCGCAATGAAATCAAAACGTGAGGAGTGAGATACCTTAAACACCTTAAATAGATTGATTAACATACAAGACAAGCTGTATGTATTCATATGTGGACTGATTTAAGAAAAAAATGTCGTTGAATTGTGATGCAGCTAGCTTTGTCGATTCCTATTTGAAAACGATTTGAAGGTTTGAAAAATAAAGGAGGATACCATTTGTAGCTGCACAGCTGTACATGTTTGTACAACATTGTTGCTTTCTTTATTTGGGAGTCTTGGATGCATGTTGAAAATAAACCTCGTCGAGATAACGTGTATGATATTAAATTTTCTTGCATCAGATCATTAGCTTCTTAGCTCACTTGAGCTGAAAGCTCAAGTGAGCTTTTCTGATCACCCGTTGTCCGTCGTCCGTCTGTCCGTCCGTCCGTCCGTCTGTCCGTCTGTAAACTTTTTACATTTTGATCTTCTCTAAAACCACTTGGCCAAATTTAATCAAATTTGGCACAAATCATCCTTATAAGAAGGTGAGTATAAATTGCAAAAATAAAAGGCCAGACTGTATTCAAAGCGGAGAAAACCTCGAAACTGTAAAAATTTTTTGCGAAATTACTAATAAAGCGGGATCGTTATTACATATCTCGTAGACTGGCAATTAATTGCGATAGACTGGTCTTATGACAGGCATCGCCAGTCTACCGCATCTCGAAAACGAGGTTCTTTGTTTGAAGCTGGCAGTTTGTTGTGCAACAGTTCACGTGCGAATATAATCTATGTAACATGGAAGATACATTGGTGCCGATTATTGTGAAGTAAATTGAGGTTAAATATTTCAACGCGTTGTCATTTTCACTTGTGAGGGTGGTTTTAGCTTGTTTTGATTTTCGTTTCATTTTGGTTTTTAACTTGGGGAACATGGAACATAGACTTCGGTAAATAGGCAGTTGTTTACCTGCGAAAATGATAAAATCTGATGCATTAACAACGTACTAAAGTGCATTTCCCTCAGTTTTTATTGTTTATTAATTCCTAATTGAGTGTCAACAAGGATGAAACAAGGGGGCGACTTTGGTTGAAATAATCGATTTTTGATCTGTAACTTCGCCGGAATTTCCTCCGAAAGAGAATTTGAAGTAGCCATGTATTCCGAGTTAATAATCGTGTAAATTAAATCCAAAGACAATAAAAAGATGTTTATGAATTTAAAAAAAACGTTTTCACAGCCTCAGTTAAACCCTGTTGTGATTAATCACCCGCGACTGTCTTATCTTTAGAGGTTATAAAAATACGGGTGATGCAAACACATGCCGTGCATTGAAAATTACAATCGATAATCATTACATTTTGTGTTGATACTACAATTAGAAGGTAACTTGTAATTATTTAATAACTCTGCCAAATTAATGCAAAACCGTTTGTTTACAGTAATCTTCAAAACTAAAAAGGTCCTCTACCTAACTTGTAATTGGGTCATAGGGTAGGACTAATTCCTCCAAAATACACAAGTGCATAAACTGATTCTGTGTCACCTGGCTAACTCAATTACAAAACATTTTATCTATATAATGTATGAATACATTAAAAAAATGAAATTAAACAAATTGGATAAGTTTTTAAAAGTTGCCTATCATTCTACGACTGACGCTGAAATGTTTGTTAATCATTAGAATTGTCTTGCTAAACATTATATACTTGTGTACAGAAAAATCAAAAGGATGATGTGCTATAACTACTTTCTGGGGTCCCTTCTCATTTGATAAATTATTTGAAATCTGCAACAATTTTGGTATTTTTCAAACGAGTAAATAAAAACTTCTTTTAAACAGTTCTGACACATTATAATTATGAGGATATCTGAATTATCATTATTTTAAAGAAAATATTGCAGCAGAAAATCATCTTGGTTTGAAACCGTTTGTTGTTTTTGAGGGAAGATGAAATAATTGATGGACCTTAGTACAAACTGATACCTGTATGCCTGACAATACATTGAATTATATAGCTTTTTAACACATCATGTGACAACATTTTCCAGTCGAATGTTTTCATCGATCAAGTGAGTAAGGTTATAAAACGTCACACAAGTTTACATCAGGTAAACAATTATTTAAGGGAAGACCAATTAAGTCTTTTACTGTAGCCTTAGCAACTTTTGCCACAGAGTTCAAACACTGCGTACTGGCTTCCAGACTAGCTGGCAATTCTCTGTCCGTCAATCTTTGTTAACTTTCACATATGAGATACAAGCTGTGAAAATGAAATGTATCTCATCGGCATGGTATATTCATAGAGCTTTGCATCTTAAATAAACACACAAAAAATATTCACTTAGATGTGGAAAATGAAAATTACACTAATTTAAGTTCGATATTTTTTTTCAAAAATACCAATATACCAAACAAGAAATATTGCAGGTAAATTATAACTACCTTTTCCAGTATTTTCATATAAAATTTTCATATAAAAAAGATATGTATTGCATGGCCTCTAAGAAAAATATTAATGAAATAAAATGTTAGCATCCTTTAATTGTGTAGATTCAACATGTTCAAATTATGATTACACACAATAAGGTAGGCCCACAATGGGTGCTGATTTTTTTAACTGATATACGTCTTAGGAAATGTATGAAATTTTTTATCTTAAATGAGCTAATACTGTTCACATATGTGCAAAAACTGTAGGAAATAATATACCGGTGTTAAATATAACCCCTACCCCTTAATAAAATATTGAGTCTTACATCAGAAAATTATAGTACTTAAATTTGCTAAATATTAAATTTTACTGTTCTTAATTATTTAAGGACACACGAGACGTTCCTCAATTTTATATAATTTACCTTGATATATTATTCCTTATTAATTAACATTTAAACCTGTTAATTCCCAAAAATTCAAGGTTTATTGCCAGGCTATTTTTAGAGCTATAATATTTAGAATTTTCCTTAGGTCGCGTCTGACCTTAAAGTGTATTAAGTCAAAGTAGTTCGCCATTGTTGCTCAGGTGAGCGATGTGGACCATGGGCCTCTTGTTCATCAAGTTACATGTTATGATTAAAAATCCAAACAAGATTATAAAGGATTTAAATTTTTAATATCTAGGGGTTTATACTTGTATTGGCATGTGGTTCGTTAGATATCTGTATTGATAAAACCAAGTGCGAGTTATCATCGATACATGTATCAGTGTCAATATACATGGACAAAAACAATGACAACATAATTGTCCCTAGGTTAAGAAAAAACTTGATTTTCTTTAAGAATGAACCAAAATACTCTGATTAAAAAAGCCCACTTAAGAAATACTTTCGTAGATGAAGGAAACCATTCGTCAACTACATGTAAACTATGAACATTGTGTAGAAGTCTAACAAACCTAGTTTCTCCACTCTACACAGTAACCTACAATCAACGATAGCGGAAATGATCTCTACAGGTGGCTAAGAGAGAGAGAGAGAGAGAGAGAGAGAGAGAGAGAGAGAGAGAGAGAGAGAGAGAGAGAGAGAGAGAGAGAGTGAGAGAGAGAGAGAGTGAGAGAGAGAGAGAGAGAGAGAGAGAGTGTGTAAAACATGTTGTTATTTTATTTAAAGGAAAATAAATCCCATCTTACTGTAAAAAGTGGTCATTTACGCTGGTAGATAAAGGGACTTGGACACGATTTGAGATCAAATTTTTATTTTTATGTATAAAATGGTTTACTTGTGCATTTTTGAATGATTGACCAAAATTTGAATGTTAGATGTCAAGTGTCAAGTAAGATACAGACATAAGAATTCATTTTTATGTAAACAAAGCTCGAGTCTTATATTTGTTTACAAATAATGCAAAAGTAAAGAAATTACAATTTATTTGACAAAATGACTCGTGGGAAACAAGATAAACCGATTCAATGTGTTCATAGATAATATTAATACAGTGAGAGTAAACTGAACATGTTGAAAATATTAAATCTAATGATTTTACACGTTCGCTTACACGTTCAGATTGTTAAACATACCCAACATTTTGGTACGTGTACATGTAAACATACTTGTAGCTCCATACGTACCCGTAGACGTACACGTTCAAATGCTTAACCTCTCTATAATCAACAAAAAAGCACCTTTTCATTGGAACTTATACCAATACAATACATATTTAAAAGGTAGGATAATTTGTCTGCACTGCATTGGTGTGTCATAGGACCGACGACATCCAAAATTAAGCATTGAATGCTTATATTTATATTAATTATACCTTTTTGTTTCATAAACGGTCTTTTTTTAAAGTAAGCGCCTTAAAAAAAGCAGGTGTGTGTAATTGACGGAAGAGCCAAAAAATCTGCTGTTGTTGACTGTGGAAATATAGTGCTCGTTAATATTACGAAATTTTTCTTTCGAGAAATACTATATATTTGATTTCAATAACAATACAACAATATTTTTCAACAATTTTAAAGTTAATTTACATGTAAGCAACAAAAATAAATATTATTAACGCGTAACAACACAGTAAACACAACTGAGTAAAGCGGTCGTCGCCATGATTGTTCAGCAGAAATGAAATGTGCACTCGCTGAAGGTTGCATTGTTGAAAAACTCAGCCGTTGGATTAATAGTTTGCATGTTGATGTTAAGTGTTGACAATGTTGCTGGCACGGAAGACGATGTGGTGGTTGTGGAATTTGACGAGATGAGACTCATGCTCTCACATGCCGATGGGGATGGTGAGTTTTTAAGTTGAATTTGATTTTCAGGGGTTCGTGGTGGCAAGTTCGAGAACCTGGTCGACGACGATGGAAGAGCTACGATCGTTGAAGGGGATGAGGATGAAGCAGACGCCATCGCTGAAAGGGTAGAACTAATGCATTTCTTTTGTTTAGAGGAGAGCGATCTGTTATATGACCTTAATGATCCTCATTCCTGTGGTTCGACATGAACATAATATGTCGTGCTTCAAATCCCAGATCATTGAGGTAAGTGATAGCACTGGCCCGTAAACAGTTGGGTGTGTATTTACGCTCCACACCAGCAGCAATGCAATTCTCCCCGAGAGACTTGCTGAAAGTGCGCTGGTTTTTTTTTATGAAAACCAAATATCAGGTTGAACTCTCTCTCTCTCTTATGTATTGGTTGAAGAGATTTGTAGCATTTTTATGTGTTTTTGACATCATTTACTTTAAGAGATAAACAGGACAACAGTTTTCATTATCAGTTGTGTACATGTACATTCTCTTGTCTGTATGGCTGTCATTGGCATCTACACCACCTTGATGATTCTTTTTTAGTGTGTCGTGCTGTAATGCAGCATATTGGCCAGTTTCATCTGTGCGGAAGACAAAGCTGTCAAGATTAAACTGATGGTGAAACTCTAACCCTCTAGTAACAAAATGGATGGACGGAAAGTACCATACAGAATGGCGCAAGATCACTGGTGATGATGTGGCACCTTGGAGGTACTTATAGAGCTCGTTTCAAAATACCGTCGATTTTCCCATTTGGTGAGATTCAAAGTTTACGTCAGCAGCTCGCTAGACTCAGTCGGCCAGTCGCTTCGCCAGCATCAAAGACATGCCGCCGCCACAACAACGCATGCGGTTAAAACAGTGCAACTGCATTAAAAATAGTGTACTGCAGATCGAAAAACAACTAATTTCCTTATATATACTAATATTTGAAAATAATTCTTATGATTGGAATGACTATTTAAACATATGTCAAGAGAGAGAGAGAGAGAGAGAGAGAGAGAGAGAGAGAGAGAGATCTTACATGTAGCTGGCTAAGCGAGTATATAAGGCTTCATCAGGTCCTGCCGTCACCGACTTTTCTAAAGTCAATACTCAGCCTCAAGTCTGGGTATTGACCTCAAATTTATGCACTTAAAAAAAGGAGTTTGAGTTGGGGAATGAGTTAAGTGATTTTAAGATTTTTGTGACGGTGGAGCCAGATTTTCAAAAAGTTTCTTTTTTTTCTTTTAATAGCACGCTGAATATTTTATGTTGTTAATTATAGTTGCAGCCGATTGTGCTAATTAGAAATCAAGTATATACATCTTTCTGGATTTACCCCTGAACCCCATACAGGTCAGTGAACTACGTACTTGTGTGTAAGGCTTTGCTGATTAAAAATGTTGACTTACCCTTGTCCAATCAGATCGTACAGTAGTAAGCGGAATTAAGACATTTACCGCTCGTGACTTGAATGAGAGAGAGAAGAGAGATAGAGAATATAAGGAAATGTTTCGATACAATTTAAAAATGTAAATAATCTGTGACCTACGGTGTTCAGGAAATCAATATATCAACAACATTTGTCAGTAAACGCATGTATATATGCATGCATACATGCATTATATATACAGTATCTATGTGAATAAATACTAAACAGTCCTCCTTTTAAAAGTCAAATAGAATTATCGTTAAGATAGCGGCATTTCTTTGATGCCGGCAAAGCGACCCAGCCAGCTCTAATGCGGTCGTACCGCGTGGGAGTTTCGGCGGCATGTCTTTGATGCCGGCGAAGCGACGGGCGTCTGGATTTAGCGAGCAACTGACGAAAACAAGACTGTCACCAAGTGGGAAAATCGACGGTATTTTGAAACGAGCTCTAAATCTTCTGCAGATCATGTATCTCAATGATATCTTTGTGAGTTGTTGGTTTTGACAGACCAAGTCGGGTTCGCTCTTTAAAGAGACCATCCAAGATTCCATTAGCTGTTCTGAACTCCTTGTCACGGACTATATTTACATCTCTCCGAATGTCAGCAAGATGGCGATTTATTGCTCCTCTGATATTGATTAAAGTGTTTTTGTGGTACAAAGGCTCATCAACATCATCAAATTTTCCTTTGGGTCTTGCTTCACAATAAAAACGTGAAAGATGACTGGCAAGAGTTGATACATTCACTGTTTGCATGTCTAATGTAGTACCATAGACTTCCATGTTCCAATCTAAAAAGAGTGAGTTGTGTTTTAGAGAATTACATTGTGTAACTTTTGGGGTCTTGTGTTTGGTTGTGTAATTTTTGCAACAAATCTTGACTCTTGAAGATTTTTATACAAATGTCAAATTGCAGCAAACACATTTACCTTGAAAATCTTCAATCCCCATGCTGTATTTCTTGTTGTTGATTTTGCTTGTCTGGAGTCGAAAAATTTTTCCATTTCCTCATTTGTACAGTTTTGAATCTCTGTGCAAATGTGGTTTGTTTACAATACTTCAGTTTTAATTTTTGTTATAAATTTTTACTATGAATGATTATGTAACATGTAATAGATCTAAGACATTTAAATGAATAGCAAATTTAAGTTTTATTAATACCTTTGTCTGTGGCTGGTCACAGGAATCAAATTGTCCTGATTTTGGTTGATTTTGGTCAACGTCAGGGTTTTGACCCTCAGTTATTTTAAGGAGCAGTGAATCTATGTCATTATCTGAGTTATACATTTCTAGAATGTCCATATCTTCAAAGTTGAGATTAAAAACTGCTTTGAAATCATCACCCATTTTCTTTACACTTGATTTCCTGATTAATAATACATGTAGCAAACTACATGTAGTATGTTTTTAGTCTCTTTATTTTACTTTGAATATGTGGTATATTTTAGAGGTGTTCCAAATGTATAGAAATTACATGTAGTTCCTTGAGTGTTTTCATGCCCCATGTCAAAGGTAAAGTGAGTTCATATGAAATTGTACGTCGCAGATTTCCAATGCAAACATAAGGGGATATATACACTGAATGTAAATATACAATTTTATATGATTATTTTTATATGCCTATTGTTAAAAACAAGAAAAGTACATAAAAGAAACTACCGATTTTATAATTAATCGAGAAACTTACTTACCGAAAGACTGTTTATTCATATTCATATCTTAGGATGTGACAAGCATGTAAACAAACATGTTTCAAGTTGATGAGTTGATAATTGCGATGGAAAATGTATACACAATTGGCGATAATACAATAGTATGGGATAAAACTTATCCCAACGCATTAAATACATTTATATATTATTTTTGATTTCTGATAAATTCAATGGAAAATATTACAATTAAGTTATCGGATGTCTAATGGGTTTAACGGTTTTGCCTGAGGTATGTAATATAAGAATGTATCTCTTTACTAAACAGATCATGACACAGTTCTAACACGACCGGGAAGTTTCATTTAACGGTAGATTCCTTGATGATGGGATTCTTTTTTTTTTCTTTTTTTTTGGATGAATCCGTAAATGAAGTTAAAGAGTATTTAACATTGGAAACCGAATTAATCCTCAATTAGAATTTACTTTTAAAATTTCAAATAATTCGATCAACCGTCTGGATAGAAATGTGTACAAAGGAAAAATGTTTTTACAATGTAATAAAAAAGATACAAAATCTTATACAGGTATCAGGCCTACGAATATTTTTTATCAGTTTCAGGTCATTGAGCAAAACAGGTGAAGAGAAGACGCAACACTATACATGGTAATGGTTACAAAGTACAATCCATTCATCAAAACTTTAAAAAAAAAAACGCACAATGAAATACTGAAACGAAATAAACAATGATGAATAAGTAACTAAATGTTTAGATCGGATTCAATAATGCTTATAGCAAACATATGAGCATTGGAGATATAATTATAAGATCAAAGTTACCACAACAGAAATATATCTTACAAAGTTGGACGCCTGATGAGAGGGCATGAGCTTTAATTTTAATAATACCGCTGAAACACTATTATCTTGCAAATTGTGCGAATTCAATATACGTTTATGCGTAGAAAACAGAGCGCTACAGAACAATAGTCCAAGCTGTTGGGTTTTAGTAAAGTTCATGTACAATGTTCTAATTTTTGTACATATCAATTTTTCTAGCGTCAGTTTTTGAACTTTGTTGTCACCCCTCTTATTTCAAATTCTGTTTTCATTTTTACATATCTTTATTCTTCACTATACAACTAAAAATATAGACTCGATATTTTGTGATATAATTCCGGTAAACTGGTTGAGAACTGCCAATTGTTTTAGATATTATAACCATTGTGTTATGATTATGCCAGTTTTGACTAATTAGCGTTATTATGTATCAACGAAAATAAGTCCAAACATTAGGAATTTTAACCGGAATGAATTTGCATTTTAAAATCGCTAAGACCTGAGCTTCTGTTTCAAATATATTTTAGTAATTGAAGCGGATCTACCTTTTACGGTTGAAAAAAAATGTAAAAGTTCTTCAAATTATCTTTCTGTCCATCGGTGTATAAGAAGGTTTTTTATAGAATTTATAAAGACTAGGAATAAAGCTCAGACAACGGAGCATTTGTTTCTTTAAATTACCGCCTAAACTTTTGAATCGCAGGAGGATGGGATGGGCTCATAGCATGGAACAATTTTTATTCATCACAATTTAAAACAAATAGTGAAACAAACATTCAAAACATGAAATCAATCTTTTCACACAATTCTTTTTTGTAAATATTATTGGCAGTGCCATACTCAAACCCATGAAAAGCGTTTCGATCTCAATTTGTCTTGTCTTGAAATGTGACGAAATGCGGTCGTAAATGAAAATCAGATCCCATATACGCATAAAAATTAATAAAGCATTTAAAAAATATTCGGTGATGTAGTGGGGTGTGAAGGCCTCCCAACCCAGGAAAGTGGCATTATTTTCCATGGTATTCACCCATTAACTCTAGACTAATAGAAAATATATTTTTGGGAGAAAAAGTTTTAGAGAGAGAGGGTATGGTTTAGAATAAAACGTTAATTATCTCTTTTTTCAAATTTTGTTCATCTAACGCGATTAACATGCACTTGTACATTTAAAAGCTAGTCTATTAAACATATATTAATCTTAGTTTGAAGTATACATTGTAACAGTACATGTACATAGTGAGACTGATGTTAATACATGCATTTGTACTTTTTTAAATAGCATGCAATGTTATCAAGTGTTTTTAATCATCATTATGCATTTAAAAAAAACCCACAAAAAATATACAATCAATTGAATATTGTTTTAATTTGCATCCTGTATGCAACACATGTGCTATGTGGAATGATTAATATCTACTTTGTAGTTTTTGAATCAATTGAGGAAAAAATACCTTTGATATTGTCTACTGTTCATTTCGCAATTTAGAATAAGGCGACAGATTTATGAAAATTGTCTAAAAGTTTGTATTATAGGATTACCATCATTTTTTCAGAAACCTGCTTCATTTTTTCCCATTATTTTTTTTTTTTGGTTCTTGTTTTCATCTATATTTGTAGTAATTGTTTAGCTGAAATTTGAGTTACTTTCACTTTGTGATGTTTAAAACGCCGACCTTTATCGAGTTCAACACAAAACTCTGTATTACTTTTAGAGTGAAAAGGTTTTTCCTTTGTTCTTTTACATTCATTTTTTGTTTGTACTGGTCATGTTGTTTTGATAAATCGCCACCCTTAACTTAACGGTTTTTTTATTTTATTAATTTTTTTGGCAGCGGCTTGAATCGAGTTCCATCAAGTAGAATTAAGTAGATGTAATATAATCTCTCAACACAAATTATATGATGTCGTTTATAATAACTATCTTCTAATGAACTCGGAGACATGCAAACCATATCATTAAAACTCTCGACCAACAGCCAATTGAATTCGACCAGGAAGAGATGGGCACATAGAGCCCACGCTAAGCTGCATATACCTGTGTAATTTATCATTTGTACATTTATTTTATATAAAACATTGTGCCGGATAATTATGTCAGTGCCAAAGTGGCATTTTTGCACCCGTCTAAGCTGCATATCGAAAAATTCAAATATGCCATATGATAGACGATTGCTTGAAAGTTTACAACCACCTTTGTTATCATTGATTCTCACCTGTCAGATGAGATACTGTATTTACCTTTCAAAACTAAACTCCTACAGGAAATTTTTTTTCCATAGAAAAAACAATATTCCGATAGGATTTAAAAGTTCCTATCGGAATACAAGAACTTCCTATAGGAATTTCAATTCCGATATGATTTGATAAAATCCGACAGGAAATTTTAATTTCCTCTAGGAAAACTACCTCTCAAAATCAAATTACTACAGAAAAAAACCTTTCTCCTATAGGAAATATAATTCCTATAGGATTTTTAGAAAATCCTATAGGATTTTTAGAAAATCCTATAGGATTGTCAATATTTCCTGTAGGAGAATCGTTTATCCTATGGGAATTATAATTTCCCTTTGGGATATTAATTTTTAAAGGTGAATATCTCATCTGTCAGGTGAAACACATTAAAATCAAAAGTGGTTATATACTCTCTAGACAATGGTCTATCATTTGGTATATATGGATTTTTCTGAAACTGCATCTTAAGCGGGTGCAAAAATGCCACCTTGGCACAGGCATAATTATCCGGCACATTGTTATAATCATTATCTTTTTCAACGTCTTTATAGAATGTACTAAGTATTACCCGTTAAAGCCCATGTAAGATCTTTATTATTTGAAAAATGACTTGGTTATCTTAATATTATTCTTATTCAGGAACATGTATTTATTATTAAATTGATTTCTCGTATAATTGTTTATGATCGATGTAAGCAATATTTTTATCAATTTTGTCTAAAAATATAGTGCTCAACATTGTTAAAGCTATCAAATGTATGCAAAAGGGTTAATGTATATCTGATGGTATTGGTTTTCATTTTTTATCATAGAAAGATCTCTAGCTACATTTTAATGCATCTGAATTGCATTCATTTTATGATATTTTATTCAGGTGGATTTTGGGTTTAAGGTTTTAGGTTTCTTTACCTGACTGTTATGCATTGGTCTCTTATTTCAGCTTCAAAGTTTGGGATTGTACAGGTAGCTGTTATAAAAATGAGCATTTTTTTATATGTTTTGTACATAACACTTTAGTTATTGTCAATTTAGTTACAAGTAGCAGTTTGCCAATTATTGCCATTTTTCTAATTCATGATCAGGCTTTTTTTTAGTACTGTTTACACATGTACACATGTTGCATTTTTATGGTTCATAAGGATTTTACTGCCATTAAGAGAAGTTTGAAGGACTCAGAGGTCAAAATTGCATAATCTCTTTCTATTTTTGTCAATTAGAACTACCCGGACACTGTCTGAGTACAACAAAAACTCAAACACGATCTTGCTTCTTTTTTCTTTTAAGCATTTATGACAATTATAGTAAATATAGTAAATCATATCAAGACCAACTTAAAAGTAACCCGTCGAAAACGTCAAATCGTCAACTTTTGTTTAATATTGATTTTTCAACATCTCCTAAATTATCTTCGATTGCTTTAAATAAAAAATTAATAAGTAACAAAGTCTGGAAACAAATATAAGATTCTATGTTTATAAATTTTAAAAATTTAACTATTAAAATTTTCACAAATAGTCATCTATGATGAAGCTTTCCGGTCATTTTTTTTCTTTAATACGTCGGTCAAAAAAAATCGTTTTTTTAACTCTACTTATTCAACAACACAATAAACACCACAAAATTAAAAAAAAAACAAAAAAAATTGGGTGGTGCCTGTTAGGACAGTGATACAGCTGGCCCATGAACTACACGACACCACCTTCAGCTGTCTTGTGACCAAGCATGAATCATCTCGGACATTTTAGAGAATAGCGATCAAAGGTATCCGATTCATAACAGCCCCATATTTAATGAATCTGGTTGCATAACATATATGTATGGGCTTAATATTCAGTATACATGAACATAATTTTCATATTTAAGTACCAATATGTAAGAGTGGAATGTGTACTAATTAATGACCTTTTCATTTTCTTGAAGAGTTGTCCCCCTTTGCTTTTATTCTATTAAAATTAATTCTAAAAAAGTTTATACGGTATACAATTTATTTTCAATAGTTTTTGTATTCTTAATGATAAAATACATCTTTTCACCAAAGCATTTATTGATATTCCTTGTAATTACTTTTTTATTTTAAAAAATGTGCTTGTCCGCATAGACCATAATGCAATCTTCATTAATTAATTACTACTTTGTTTATAGTATTTTTGAAAAGTTTCTATCGGTAAATCTTTTTCTACTCAAAAATGCTTTAAATTGATATCAAAGTATTAAATACATGATGGATACTGTGGAATCATTTAATTTCGTGGGGGCTAATTTTCGTTGATTATGGGTTTTTTGCTTGTTCGTTGGGGTGTAATTTCGTGGATGAGTCAGTTTTAAGTTTCAGTAGGTAACCCAAACCTTTTATAATTAGTTTTCGTTGAGGATGTAAATTCGTGGGCGAGGGCTACCCACGAATACCGCGAAAATTGAGCCACCATGAATTCTAATGATTCCACAGTATTCAAGGTTGGAAAAATTAGGTCCTAATATGGATCGGGTACCTTTACATCAAGAAGGTCAAGAGATTTGGCACTTTTTGTTGCTGAATTCATGTTTTAAAAAAAACAGGAGATCTGGCACATTTTTTCACTGAGCTTAGAAAGTGCAGAAGATTTGGTGCCTAGTAAGTACAGTAGATTTGTTGTCTTTGTTTCATACTTTATTTTCGCACAATATACAAAGGGTTTTTATAGCGAAAACATACTATGCGGATAAAGAGCACGACAAATCTTTAGCTACAACTGCCGACAACGGGTTCTGATCTCTCGACCCTAAAATCATTACGTCCAAAGGCCCAATTCGCCACCATTAAGCCACAGATGCCGATTTTACTTGTGTTTATATATATATATATATATATATATATATATATATATATATATATATATATATATATATATATATATATATATAACGCAGATTGATACAATTGACTACAAGCAGTTAAAAATTTTAATCTCTCCAAAACACCCCATTATTGGCGGGAATTTTAAAATTTAATTTTCTCATAAAATTTTTAACAAATTGATTAAAAATTGTACATGATCATCATGATAACGCTTTTTTGAATGACGCTTGATAAAAAATTAAGGAACAAAATTAAAAAATTCAATGAGATTTCGACTGCTAAGAATCTCGAGTTTTCTCGGTAATGGCAATCCTGTCTCATTTCTTGAAAAGAACAAAAAAAAGTTTATTGATTTTTTTATTGTACAGAAACTTGTTAATTAAATAATCAATCAAATGAATTTACATTGTTACCGGTAGTCGACATAAATTGAATTAAATTAAATTGATAAACAATGAAAGAATAAATATTTTTTGACGAAATCACGTAACATCCGGCACATTAATCCTTACTTCGCCCGCCTCTCGCTGCGCTCGATATTAATGATGAAATGAATTTACGTAAGATCATGCATGTTGATGGGTCGACATCACAACAACGCATATCAGATGATCTTAATAAAATGTTAAGTATTTTTTTTCTGACAATTTTCACTAAAATATGACCTGCTATGTTTTTGATAGCTCTATGCAGTTCACCAATATAATAATACATAAAAAAATATGGGGCAACATTAACAATGTTAAACAACTGTAAATAAAAGAAATAAATGCGGATTGGTCGAGCTTTTCTGGAGTTTATCACGTGACCAAAGCAGCTAGTTCAAAGAATAAAAAAAATCTTATCATGCAGCCTATTGTGACAACAATCTTATGCATATGTTTGGTTTACACCTACCGTATCTATTTAAACATTTGAACTTCCATCTGCCACCTGCTGCACTATGATCCTCACTTTTACCCTAGACCCGGGCATCTGTCGCCGCCCCTTTGCAAAATTAACGTGTTTTGTATCCATTGCTATCTAAGCCTAGTAATTTTGTGATAAGCATGAAGCAAATTGCCATAAACTTATACCTTGTGCCTGGCGTGCCCCTAGCATGACAAAATATTGTACCGGACAATGAGGTCTGGCTGACATGAATGACTTAAGTGACAACACCGGTCAAATGATGTTGTCATTTCTGGGTAGCAGGTTTATGAGTGGACTTCATTTCCCGGTCGGTTTTTGAAGGAAAATTTGAAAGGCGTTAAATGCATAATACCTAACAACACTTGTCTGAATGGCAAGACCCAATGGCAATTTTTTTAAATATGTTCTCATCAAATTCAAAAATAACCAAATACAAAACAAATAAAAATAGCAGTAGTCTGGTTCCTGCCCCCGCCACTGCGCTTTCACTTCGTTTTGAAAACGCACTCGCGGGGGCGGGAACCAGACTAAGATAGCAGATGGTATGAGCCATATAATTTGACGGTTGTACGAAGTTATGAATGCACTGAACATGACAATACTTGCTGTGTACAATTTCTAAGTATTATCGGCTAGGACCCAGTTGAGCAGTACTTGAGATCTATGTTGCAGATCATCATGTGAAATGAAATGGGTACACCTCTGTTGGCTGCTCGTCGGCCCCTTGATTCTTTGAACTTTGGCTATTGCTGCCTGGAAAGAGAGTATGCTTTAACCTTTGTAATACCCTCTGTGTGCTCCCTCTAAACAATTCGTTACTGTGGAAACATTAATTAGAATTCGTGATGGCTTTATTTAGTAGTATTTGTGCATAGCCTCATCCACGAATTTACTTCCTCGACAAAAAACAATTATAAAAACATTTATATGAAATTGAAAACACACAAATCCATGAAATTCAGCATCACGAATAAGCAAAGAAAATATGTAGGTACTAACTCTAAAATGAAACCTGTTTGAATATATTGTAATGTCTCCATTCACACGACTATAAAATGTAAGCTCAATGCTGACATACTGTACCACACCCAATGACTGATCTATCTTCACTGTCTTTAAATAACAGAAATAAATCCGTCCATGTTTGGATATCGTTAACAAGTTTGGCCTATGATTTACTGGCCATTGCGAGGCTGCCCATATCGTAGAGACAGAAATTGGGGTTTATATTATATAATCGGAATCTGAAACATTTGATCCTAACATAGTAAAGTTGACATGCTGCCCATTTGATATCTGAATTTTCATTTTGTTGTGCATATTATAGCCTAATTCACAACTGCAGCTGACCACTTGGCATGTGTGATGATTTCAAATTTGACAAAGAATGAATCTGACAAAGGGAAATCCCAAATTTCATTACTTGGGTTTTCGTCGAAAGTAAGGTCATGCTTCCTGGACCTTGATGAGATAGCGATATTTTGTGGACCTCTAAGCTCGCCGATATGCCTCGGCTAACTGTCTCAGTGTGATGTCGCTTATGTAAACCGGAATTTTCCCGCCATCCCTGGGCATGGATTGTGTCACCGCAGTCTCGCCGCTGTGTGCAACCCCTGTAGACTTGATCTTGGCGTCGGGGGTTTGTCTTATCTCGTCGCGGGTTTGCCTTATCTCGTCTGGGTTTTTTTTTATCTCGTCGGGGGTTTGTCTTATCTCGTCTGTGGTTTGTTTCCGCGACCAACGTCTTACCATGGGCTGATGATTTATTTATTTTTTTTACCTTTTATTTCTTCAAAATGATATCCGTAAGTTTTTCAGGTAGGGTTGCGATTAATAAATGATTGGTAATTTGTTACAAATATTGTATATGCAAATAAATTTACATTTTTTTATATGTATACATCTGTATATGATTTTTACATGTATTATGTTACGGTCTGTTGTGCTTTGATAGTAAAATATGCAAGAAGTACAGTTTATTGACATTTTGAACTATGGATATTGTGTATGTCCTATATCTGAAATTTTATGATAAAACATACATACATGTGCGTATTATTGTTGAAAGTGTGATTTTATCATATCTGTCTTAATAGTACATGTATTTGCAAAAACTTTATATTGTAAATGATTTGAGCATATCTAGTACACAAAACAGCTAAATAGTTCCAATAAAAATGTGTGATAGATAAAACAACTTTTTCCCGTTTCCCCTACAAAATGTACCTGCTTCTGCACAAAAACACACATTGGTACAAACTGCATGATGTATATCGTTAAAATTGTAATGACGGAACCGTTTATGGAATCAAATATGCATTGCAAAAAAATGAATATAATATTTTTACAAAATTACACTTTAAGCCAAATATTTCGAGTTTTCCCCTTCCTGAAATTTAAGACACTGCACGTCTATTTTGTGTCACTAGCAATCATAAAGAATGTTACCTGATATGCAAAAAATGCCAACAGCCAACAGAAACTTACGAGTACGAACTTTTAAAAAAGAGTTCCTTGTTATATTAAACAATGTTGTATTTCATTAATTCTACTAGTCTAACAATTACAGACAAAGGTAAGGATGAACAAATATTTTAAGAAAGCAAGATTATTTTATGAAAGAAATGTAAATGTAATAAATAAATCTGTAAAGGTTTCTTTTATTTTTACCTTTTGATTGTTACATTTACCGAAAATATCGTTAAGTTTTAATTAAAGTAACTTTGTAACTTTGTCAAAAGATTTATGTATGTTCAATCTTTGTACTACCAGTTAATGGTCAACAACAATTTTTTCATTTATTGAAAAAATGTTCATGCAAATTATCAAAATCATTATAAAAGCTAAAATATGCATGGTTATGATCTTCAAAATATATATATGGGTCAATGAGTTCATTTTTGAATTTATCAATTAAAAGCACTGTAATTTTGAATTTCGCTATAATATCAACATTAAACCTAGATATGAATTTGGTTACTAAATATTAACGTGCCTACACTATTAGAAATGGATACATGTGAAAACGTATAATGAATCTACCTAAACCTCATCAGGTACAGTATATATTCAACCGATATTAGATAATGAAATGTTTCACCTTAACATGATATAATTTTTCAATCGGAATGTTTATTCCATAAAGTTTAAAAATCAACAAGAACAAAAACAAATTGCAAGGAGATTTCGGCTACGTTTACTTACAGTTTAAAAAACAAAACAAAAAACAAAAAAAATTAATCAAATGTCTGGGTCATAGATCTCTTATTATCACAGCTTTTATATTATCATTGTCAACCGATATTTACGAATGTGCGTGATGCAATCTGTTATCAAAATCTTTAAAAGGAAATGGAATATATCATTTAAAAACAGACAAGGTTTTTTTTCATATCGCTCTTTCAAAAAAATTGCCTTTTTAAATGCTAAGTAAAAAAACTAATGTAAAGTTATCCTAACATGCAAAGGATCTGCACGGATCATGTTAAAAGATAATAAAAAAAAACTCAAGTAAACTAGTTTCAAATTATTGCCACAGGTTCCGCGTTTATGAATGCGCGATAGACACTTGTAGTACATGTATATTTTACACGCAGGTATGGCATAGAGGTAATAATATGTACCAAAGGTTTTTGGGTAAGGTAATTTTAAAAGAATGTTACAAGGACCACATTTGTAAGCAAGACAACACCCAGAAACAATGAACAAAGACACGAGTTTTTAATATTAGGTTCAAAATACATGTACACTGTAACCGGGGCTCCCAATTTCTGCGATTAATATGGACATTGGGCATGTTTATTTTAGCGTAAATATGTCTGCTAAGTATTTTCATCTTTATTTTGGATTAAATTGATTGTTGTTTAAATATTTAATATTTTAACAACTACTTATAGAAGTAATAATTTTTCTCAGCGCAAAAATAATCGCGTTTCGAAATCTCGATCAACGGTATATCAGTGTATATAGTATAAACATATTGAAGATCCGGTACCATTAATATCCTGTCCCTCTTTCCTTTTTAGAAAGGAAATGTTTACCCAAAGATATCGTCACAGAACAAAACTGTGCCATTTAGTCAAATGAAATTTGACTGAATGACAACTGGAAATGTTACTGAATGGCATAGCTCAGCCTTCCAGTCACATTTCCAAACCTTTCAGATAACAATTAGTTGACTGAGCGGCAGAATTTCATCCAATTTTAATAAGACATATAGACCAAGAAGATTTTTATTATGTCAGGTTTATACAAAGAAAAAATCCTAAAAATTCATATTTGTTTATGGGCAAACTTTAGGAAATGTAAACTTTGGTCTCAGAAGTGACTGTAGTTTTGTTTACGTGCAAAGCTTTAACCAATCAGTTAGTCAATTGTTTCATACAAACAGTTAATATGTGGTTTTTCTGGTTAAAAATGAATGAAAATAGGTACACATGCATTTATTCTTTTGAATTTTCCCTTGAAATATTTCATTCAAAATAATCAATAAGGACAAAGAGCTGCTTACCTTTAATACCGTTTACCTTTATTATAATTGATATCGATAATTAATATACCCAATTATTGTCTACATGTCCTGGCTACATGGCTTCATCCGAAACTTTTTCATACAAGACAGTTCTTCTAAGGCTTTAAATACTATTCTGGAGAACTGAATTTTATATAAGATAGCATTATTTACAACAAAATATAATTATTTTTGTATGTGAAATTCGGAAATGTTATCATAATAATATCGAATTTATTGAATCTGTCCATCAGTTGTTTTGGTGGGTTCATACTTGTGTATGCATCGTTAACTTATAGAAATATCAATATTGTTCAAAGTTTATACAAATCGGTTTTATTTTAACAATTCAAATCAGCTTTGAAAGTTTTTATTGTTGTTGTCGGCAAAAGCCCAAGATATTTTGATGAATCTAATCAAGGAACCAGATAATTTGTAAATGTATTTCTGATAAATATTTGTAAACAGATTTTGTATATCTTTTCACTAATAGAAATATAATTGCTTACACTGATGGAAAAAAAATACTGCAATCCTTACAAAAAATAGACGAAATAAGCACATTAATCAATGTAGATTTGTAAACAGTTTATCGCTGATGTTGAATTATTGTTGGTTTTCTTCAATTTGTTGTGTTTCAGAAGATGTTTGAATGATAACAGAACAATTTCTAATCATCAACAACATGGTTTTGAGTGGTATTTACCAAATAAAGATAGTAAATCTAACTATCGTAGCCGTTTTTGTCCATTTTGTTTCGTTAACATTAGCACAATCTTCAACAGCGAAAACAATTGAAAACAATGAGTTTTTAAAGGTAAGAATTTGTATATCCCTATATAAACAACAAAAATTTTTTTCTGACGAGTCAATGGTAATGTTAAGGTACACTTATTTAATTTTTTAGAAAATATACATTACCTTCTTGAACATTTAATAGACTAAGTTAGATTTATTTTGGAAAAGTACACCATTCTAGGTCACATTCTAATACTATCATAACCTCAACCCTACGGCTTTGATCTTGAGGTGTTGACTTTTTGAAGTTTTGATCGATCAAAACTTTAGCTACATAAAGAGCACACTCAGACTCCGCGGACTTGCATTGGCTGAACTTAAACTTCCAATAGTTGTTTAATTATCACGTTACCCTTAAAGTTTATATCCTTTATAGAGAATTTGTCTAACATTTTTTTCTAAAGATCTACAAATGAATGTCAATAAAAACAGTAATCTACGTTTTTGGTGTTTCGTACGGGATACGAAGTTGGCCAACATTGCAGAAAAATACAGTTTGGTAGTTCTAACACACAGTCCATACATTTTTAAACACTTTCAGTTTGACTAACTGTATCTTTACTCAGAAACTTCTTTGGAGGATTATATGTATGTGGTCTAAAAGTAAAAGATTAAAAATATAAATGCAAGTCCGTAGAGTTAATGATTTTACATGTAATGTTGCAAAAGTATCAATCAATCACGAACTAATCCACAAAAGGTCACAAACAAAAGAATTAAATGACTTCTATAAACAACATAAAATTGTTTATTATTTGCTACTTGAATTAAAGTTAACGTTATTTTACTCAGCTTATTATAAACACTGCACCAAATTTAACGTACTTACTACATGTATATTAATACGTGGACCGAGCGCTTCACTGAATAGCATAGATTTCAGTCTTGTCAGCTTCTGGAAAAATAAAAATTTAATTTTCATTAAACAAATTTAAAAAAAAATATCCATCGTTTGTAAAAAAGTTACTTATGTATCCGAACTAGTTTTATTTACTTTACAATGCAAATATCAAAGTAATCTGTTTTAATTTGTCCCTCTATTGCTTCTATTAGATCATGCATCAATATTACATGTATTAAAAATCAGTCATTTTCAAAGGAGATGCAGTTGTCAGCCGATCCAACGCAAACCACGACAACAGAACTCATGGTCACAGCTGACAGTGCTAGTAAGTGTTGGTGATTTAGGTACATTTAAGTTACAATACAATGAATTATCACTTGATAAAGATCTGCAATTCAGTCAACTGAGATATGACTGAAAGGTAACTAAAATGTTACTGAATGCCAGAACTATTATATATACCATTCAGTCACCTTCCCATACCTTTCAGTTAACATTCCGTTGACTGAAAAGTAGGGCGTTATCCTGTAACCTATAGTCATTTATAAAAAGGGATTGAAGCGAGTTTTTTTGTCCAACAGTAACACTGTATATGAACGTTTTGATATATGTGCTACGCGTATATGATTGAAATACGGATTTAATACTTAAGGAGGTTAATTTGGAAAAACTACAATAGCAAAACTCTTTTTTTTTTTAACCTTTATGTAATTTACTCCAAGTTCAGGTTATTTAAGTTTCAAGAAAATCGACCATCTGGTTCTTTTTCGGGGCCATCTCAAATTACAGGTACATTTACCATAGAAATGTATAAGGAATAGTCTTTTTATTGCACATCGAAGAATATTGAAAAAAATACTACAATAGTTTTTTTCGCCCAAATTGTAATATATGATTAGTAATATCATTTTCTACCTTATATGTAAAAAATACTAAATTCTACCGTCTGGTTTTTAGTGGGGGCCATCTCAAAATATTAAAATGCTCCAAATTTTGCTATATATTTGGAGCATTACAAATGTAATTGGTATACCACTGAAATCATTCCAAAATGAAGAAAAATACTCCCGAAAATAGCATCATTCTGTGTATAAAATTTCAACTGCGAACGATTTTTACTTTTTTTGTTATTTCATTTAACGTACTCATACGAAGCTTCATTTTATTATAACGTCATAAAAGCGCAATGGCAACGCTCACCTACCGTACAACGGAAAAATCGTTGAAAAAATATAATTTTTTTTTAAAAATCTGAATAATTATTTTATCTGATTTTGTTTATTGTGTTCAATTTTATAAATAATATCGAAAAAAATCATAAAAAGTATAAATTCACTGTATTTTACTACAATGAGCAAAAACATGCGCTATGGAAACTAAATTTTATTTAAAGTCGGCCTCCTTAATGTTTTAAAGTACACGTTTATGTCTTCAAAGAACGCCCAAACAAACGTTTACGCATGCATGTGTACTAGAACTCTGAATGTCGTTCTGACGTACACTTAGTTAATTTCACGGAAAAAGAACACAAAATCAGAATTGTTATTGATATTGATAAGATGTTTTGATATAGATCATTTGTACATATTTAGCTAATTGCATCAATAATAACGTATGTGGGCCTATGTGTTTTGTTTGATAATTTTAATAAGTCAGAAGATTGCGTAATCCACGTTCATTCATGAACCAATAACAATTTTAAATTATTGTACACAATTAACATTCCCTGTTTGTGTCATTGAATAATTATAGTTTACACTTATCACAGCAAAGGATTGATTTTTTCCTCAAAGAATAAACATATAACAACAATTATTCATTATTTTTTTCCCGATACTTTACAGCTTATATTGGTCTCTGAATTGTGAAAACAAATTCAATAGAAGGAAGTTGATTGATCCATCAAATGATATATAAACTGTGTAAGGATGCGTCGAACCGCATTATTTACTATGTTTGATAGTTTTTGTTTAATGTTGTTTTTTCTTCCAATAGGATGCCCTGTGGTTATTCTGTCACCAGGGTTTGTTTCAACAGATTTTGGCACTTCCGCACAATTAAGAGCTGTTGTAGAATCGTACCATGATCCGGCACTAGAATCTAGGTGGTTAAGGCTGCGGTCCAGTGTAACCGAAACCATTGACATTAACCAGCCGAAGTACTCAGGTAGTAAAAACCTTCCCTCTCCAGAGCTCCTGATTAATAATGTCACCTTTGAAGATGAGATCAGCTATCAGTTCCAAGTTCGCATCGTTGGGGGATGGTGCTTTGGGAATACAGTTTCTTTGGAAGTGAGAGGAAGTATGAATATTGCAAAAACTATTTCAACATGTTTAAATTGGTTTTAAATGTAAGGCGTGAACATAGTTTAGCTCAACGTATCTGAACGTTATAAAATTGCTCATCAAATTCGATAGAAATCTAATTTGTTACATGTTTATCATAGCTATAGTTACGAAAAAGAAACTGTAAGATAAGTTACGCCCTTCATTTAAAGGGACTTTAGTCCAAAAAATCGACTTTTGTCCGGATTTATGCCAGGCGTAAGGTTACACCGTGTGGACGCCATTAAGTGAAACGGGCTCCAATTTCGTAAAAAAAAATTGTTTTAAGTGTTTCTCACCTGACAGGTGAAATATTTACCTTTAAAGCTTAATATCCTGAATTAAAATATTTCCCATAGGAAATTTTTTTTTCTTACAGAAAACAATGAAAATCGTAAAGAATTTTGTAAAACTCCTACAGGTTTCCTACAGGTTGAAAGTAGTATTTCCTACAGGAAATTAATTAAGACAGAGAGTTTTCCTTAAGAATAATCAGATTACCAATGACTTTTAAAATCCTATAGAAGTTTTGTTTCCAAAATTCCAATAGGAAGTTCTTTTCCGTAGGAAAAAAAATGTTTTAGTGAAGGAATTGCCAAGCGTGTTGCTAACGCTGAGGGTAAAAGAACGGATTGTCAACTGCGTCTAAACCAATTAGATTTCAGTATTTAACATGAAAGTATAATAAAAATATATAAAAATATTTAATATATTACACGTGTAACCTTTAAATAATGATACCGAACGAAAATATAGATCAAAAACATATATGATATGTTGATATTAAGCAGTTGTTTTGATTGTCGTACTCTTTTTGACAAGTTTTGCAGTTTTACGATCCTTGCAATGCTACAAAGGAGTGTGACCAACGCAGCAATCTGGTATGTTCATCAGTACACAAAAGCTGCATATGCGACAGTAACCATTACCACCGATATCGAATTTGTTATCATAGTAAGTAAATTTTACTATTTGTGATTGTATGTCGCCGTCTTAATATTAAAATGCTAGTATGATATCTAAAAAGAAATATCACAATATCACGTAACTTTGAAAATAATACATGTAAATACCATGATGTTATTTTTATCCCAATCGCAACTTCTCGGGCCTTTCTAGCAAGCTCGGAAAACATCTCGAATGTATTACATATTAGGCGTCCATGACAACCCCCCTTTTTTAAAATCTTGATATATATACAATACATTTTACGATATGTTGAGATGTGAGCAAGACTTCATTAAACTCATGTTATACCCTAAAATATACCAGGGAAGCGACTCCATTTTGTATAAAATCTTAACATCCGGTGATGTAAATACATTCGAGGTGTTTTTCCGAGCTTGCCAGAAAGGCCCGAGAAGTTGCGATTGATTTTTATCATTAAATAACAATAGTTACACTTCCTTTCGTGCACAAATTTCAATCAGCGACAGTATGTAATTACTTTATTCCAGGGTCCAACTTAAGAGCTGTATACGATTCCTCCGAAATAACGACCTCCTCTATAACAGTGCGGTGGAGCCCTCCTTATCTGGACCCAAACCTTGTGCAATCATACAGCGTTTTACTCCGAGGTCACCATAACTCGTACAGCTTTGAGACAACCGTACAATTACAAACTAATTACACCTTTCAGGCATTTTTTATCCCAGGCTTTTCGTACTATCTCGAAATCACTTCCAGTGTTTTGCTAAGCGACCCCGAGGAGACGTTTAGCGTGCAAACTGGTCCTATCGAATTAGTTGTTGGTAAGTAATTCATTAATGTTGCTACATGTATCTATCTTATGTGTTATTAATTTAATTATTGATCAATTGCATAATTATGTGTCCTTTGTATTTATTTTTTTTTTCAAAACTCAAAATTTTTTACAATAATAGCAGTTTATAACATGTTTGAAGTGTGTCATTAATAATATACCCACTTATATATTTACAATAGATCCACAACCCCCAGGACCCATTAACACAACTGCAAGCAATTTACATCCACAGACGCTTTTTCTGAGCTGGGAAAGATCTCAATATAGCTCTAATGTAAATAGGTATGGAATTACAATAGGCGGGCGCTCAGGCTCTTCATATTCGAATTCGCTATCCCGGTGGGTAGAGCTTGAACCAGGCAGGTACTATACGGTTCGAATAGTGGCAATTCATTGGTCGCCTACCGTTGGTGAAAAATGGAGTCCTGCCTACAGTCGTATAATTCAGACGCTCCGTAAGTAATATGTTTTATAACCATTATCATATTTTCTTATTTTTTATAATTCATATATTATTAAATGCATTTGGTCACAGAAATAGATCTGATTCAATATCATTTTCAGGAGTTCCTAAAGTTACCCTACCTCGCTCATCATATAATATACCGGTTCTATCAAACTTTGAAATGGTGGCATCGGTTCAAAGCTTCTCCGACTTTCCTCCTACGATGTCAACGAAATGGCAAAGAAACGGTCAAGATATCAACATAACTGACACCAGATATATCGGAAGTACGGAAGATTTAGTGACCCCAAAGTTGGTCATTAACAAAGTGGATTTTGACAGTGACCATAGAGCAGAGTACCAGTGTGTAGCAACCAATTCCGAAGGATCGTGGACCAGTGGCAGTACAGTATTGTACTTGGAAGGGAGTACGTACACCGTCTAATTTGCTTTGCAATAATTGTTTTATTAAATTTTATCAGATCTTATTCTAATTTACAATTTACCACCAGCAAAATAAATGGTAACTGTTTTGTATTTTCTGGCAATTATCCCACTATATTAGTTACTTAACGACTAGTATTCGCTTCAATAGGCCTCAAGTTTCTAGAGACGTGTACACGGAGTGAGGAATGCATCTCCGGAAAACAATTGACGTGTCGACAAAACAAATGTCTCTGCTATACGTCATATTACCACAAATACCATACATGTTACCCCAGTAAGTTGATTTCTATTAGGTCCAATTTATATTTCATGACTATTTATGTAAAGAACCTTGCGATATTTTTTTCTGATGCAAGCTACATGTATTACGTAACATAATTTTAAATACTAATTAAATATTATTATGTTTATGAAAATTGTTATTTATGCATTTAGATTTTTAGAATTTTCGATCCTTTTATGTAATGTAAACTGAACCCAACGATATATTTTTTGTCGCATAAATTAAATTTCTCTATAATTCATTAATACACTGTAATAAAAAATGACGTTAAAATTACAGGACATTTGTTGCAAATAAACAACTTGGACATTAGCAAAAGCACGTGTGAAGCAGTTCTAAGATGGAATCATCCAACAGTGGACTTCCAGCTCATCACTGATTACATCATTGAGATGCAAATTTTGCGCAGCAGTGACTCGTGGTTTTCTGAAGAAACGGTCTCAGTAGGGACCGTCACGCAGTATAGTACAAGCTGTATTTTGCAACCAGGACGTGTCTACAAATTTTCAATTCGTCAGAATGTATCACTTACGGATCCAGATGAAACATTTTTGGTTGATCCCGGTATATCTCGTACAATAATAATGGGTAAGAATGACTATGATTCTCTTATTCTTTATAAATTACGTGAACAAACTAAACTTGTCATATGAAAAGACCTATTCCACGAATAAACGTCATGAAATGATAAAACTACGCATGACTTAAATTTAATGAAATAAAAAATTAACATATTATAGACATCAAAATCAATTTTTGAAAATTATTTTATTAATGAAAATACCATGAAAAGCTGATAAGCTATTAAGTTAAAAAAAAAAGGGATCAGTGCTGAAGGTCAATATAACGGCGGTGCATTTAAATATGTCGGTGTCTTCAAAGCTCTTTTTTTTAATAATCTGAAACTGCTTTAGGTATTGCTGCCGGTGCGCAGTGCTTCACGGGGAGCCATAACTGAGGACTAAGCATTGAATTATAGCAATATCATAACGACTTATTAAAAATAAACATATAAATATGATAAAGCATACATCTACGCTTTGGATTTTAATGCATTCGAATTCTTAGTGGACTAGTCAAACAAATCTGTATTTGTCAGTTAGTTAATTTTTTCATACATACAGAACCACTGCCACCTGGAAGACTTGATCTAGCGTTGAGCAATTTTTCCGCGACTCATTTGTTTTTAAAGTGGAATCCACCGGGTGGAAATACTACACTGAATCGCTATAAAGTAGTAATTGATGGACACCAACAGCAGACATTCGGTAATATTCCAGAGATTCACTGGAATAAAAAACTAACGCCTGGAACTTCTTACAACGTTACACTTACAACAGTAAGTTATGGCGGCATCTTCAGCGGTCCGTCGAATGGAATTGCTGAAAGTAAACCCCATATGGAGAAGATAACAATTGATAAAAGTAAGTTAAGTATACAGTGTACGCCTAAGCGTTGGTTAAATTTATTCCTATTTTATCAATTTACATGACTTAATTTATACGTAGTTTATCCGATGAAATGTTTAACTATTTCTGATTGATACCAAAGGTGATCCGGAAGGCTATTCGTATTTGGAGTTTGGAAACCTAGACGAAATTCTCAGAGGAGATGACGTAGAAAGTCCCAAGCTTTACTCTCCTACAACAGTCTTCGCAGGAGACGGTTCAAAGGAAGGTTTTAACTTCGTTCAAGTTAGTTCCCTTTGTTTTCAAAATGCACAACAATCGATGCGCGATGTACACTTGACTTGCACTTTATGCCATATATGCCTACTACCCCTTAATTGAACAATAATTCAATAATTATTATTCCTTAAAAATGAAATAGGTAATTTGTTCAACATACATAATGGCAATAAACAAACAGGAATACACACGATAGTCTGCAGCATAAAAGTATACGGTATGCTTTATCAAAAGCATGCAACTAAGCTAACAGCCCTACTCATAAAAAGGTCGCATCTAACATATAGTGCATGTTGCTTAATACATTATGTACAACATGGAAATATTTTTGTTTTTCTGAAAAAGACTAGTACGTTGATGGGACGAGAAAAAAAGCAACATACTTACATATGACAAAATATGTTAATGGTCGTTACATTGCCATCTCCACCAAATGCTAACACAACTATTGGTAAGCTAGCACAGAGTAGTCAAGTGTGGATGAGGGCAGACTAACCTAGCTATGAATGCGCATTTAAGTCAATATTGATAATATGTAAATTATAGAGCTGCAGATAGTAAAACACATGGCAACAAACATAAATCATTTATGACTAGACAATTTCTATGGGCATAATTATTCCATGTGTAGATACTTCACAAACCATAAATCAGCAGTGGCGTTGGAAGCAAATTGAAAGTGGGGAAGGGTGGGGGGGCTAGATTTATCAAAAATCTTGACAAGCAAAAAAAGGTCTTTGGTATGTATAAATTTGCACCAAACAAATGTGTGTTTGTGGGGGGGGGGGGTGGTAAGCCCCCCTAGCCTTAGTCCCCCCCCCTCCACCGGTTCCGACGCCTATGATTAGTATTCAATTCGTGATATTCAATAAAAAGTGAACAATTACGACAAATTTTAATAAAATATGCTCTGAACGTCTTTGTTTTCTATGACATCTTCTCAATTAAAGATTGGCTCAAATGGTGTTATTGGACTCGGGGAAGGGTTTAACAGTCCTACAATATATGATATTAATACGGAGAAGGTAAAGGATAAACGAATCATTTGTCCATTTTGGACGGACCTCTCGACATCGAACACTAATGGCACCGTTTACTACCAGACTTATCGAAGGTTGGTATAAAAACAAAACATGTAAATTGAGAAATAATAAAGTAAAGTATATCACACACTGACGTTCATTTTTTTATTCTTTTCGCTAGTAAAGCGAGTGAAAATATGCAATCGAATTCTAGTTATACAACTGAATTAAAGTAACGTTCATTTTAGCATATCTTCTATCCGCTTATAGATATACTTATTTATATTATAGGGGTATTGGTACAGAAAGCAATTCTTTTTTGGAAAAAGCAAATGCCATTGTGCGCAATCAATTTGGTGACTTTCCCGAGTTTAATGCATCTTGGCTTCTGAAAGTCACCTGGAAAAACATGGCCTTTGAAGGGGTTACGTCGAAGGTTAGAATTTTAAGTATATTAATTACAATAAGATCGACACGTAATTTAAAAAAACAATACATTGTACCAAAGGTATGCACCTTGTGAAACATTTTAAATTGATAACATTTATAATTCTAGTTAACATAATTGTCGATCATGGAAAAATCAATTAAATTAATCTTGCTTTTAAGAACGTAAAATTCCAGTTTTTGATTAGTAGATATGGAAAACTAAATTAAAATCGTCTTGCTTTTCAGAACATAACATTCCAGTGTCTTCTGATCACGGATGGTCAAAGTACTTTCACTGTCTTCAATTATATAGATGTTGATTTACCAGCAATTGAAAATAGAAAAATAACTATGGGGTACCAATATGGAAATGTGTTCGAGAAAAACCCTTTTTCGTATACAACGGCGGCATTCAACATGAGTGCAGTTCCTGGAAACAGGGGTATAATAACATTTACATGTTGTATTTGTAAAGCAATCACATTTAAAATGTGTAACTGTAAAAGTGGTTATTTACGCTGGTGGTAAAGTACGCGTTTTCTGGAGTCAAACAATACGCATGGGTATTAAATAAGCGGATGCGTAATTTACCACACGCAAGTTTTGCTATTTTTACCATTTGCGCGGTGTAACAACCGTTAATGATACAACGCTGCTTAATGATATAAATAGCATTAAGCGTTGCAATTGCAACGTTTAATGCTATAAACAGTTGACAGTAAACCGTTAATGATAAATCGCCGCTTAATGATAGAATTGTATCATTACATTTTTAATTAGTACATATTTTTAGGTCAAAAGCCTTTTTATTATAACATTATTTAATATATGTATATTTGGATTTGCGTTATTTTTATATTTACAAGAAAAAAAATTTGCTACACAATAAGAACTACCAAGTTAAGAAAATATAAATGTGTCTATTTCTATATTTTCTAAAGAGAACTGATTGTTTATCAAGTGTTATTAACAAATGAAACTGTCTCAAAATCTATTCTGCAACATCAGTCCATAATTCTTTTACTACAGTACATTCATAAAATAAATTTCCAATATTCTCTTCATCACAATTTAAAAAAAAATCAAATTTCGGAGTTCTTCCTGTGACAACCGGAAGTTACGCCGAATGAAACAAAAATAGTGTAAACACATGTACATAGTTACATACTAGGTCTATTATCCCACAGAGTTTAGTTGTTAAAGTGTTTTTCGTTTTTGAGATATTTTGTGGAGACAAGTTTTGTTTTTTTTTTGTCTCGGGACAGGAAACGAACAAACGGAAGTGTTCGTTGAAAATAAAAGTTAGTGATTCTTAAACATTTGCTAACGCACATTATTGTTTATCAGACTAACTAAAACTATTAAAGAAAAACAGTTAAACTCATTTACTACATGTATTTCATTTGTATGAAGCCTTCGACAAAATGAAAACCGTTAAACACATCTTCAATCAAATGTCTATTGTCCATGTAAGTTTCGCATCTCGATCACTTATAGTTTCTGGGATCTTGCGGGTACAAAATTTGTTTTTAAAAAGCTACCTGAGCTAATTGAGATATCTCACCGAAAATAGAATTTTTGTTTATTTAACATCACATAGATAGCATATGTAAAGATTTATACTAATATTTTCATTTTATGCAAAATACATTACCTATTAAATAAAATACCTAAAATATTTTTGAAGTGTTGCCGGTGACGAACGAAAGTTACAACAAGAAAACAAAATAGTTTAAACACATCTACAGACATAGGTCTATCATCCCACAAAGTGTAGATGTTCAAGTTTTTTTTTTATAGTTTCTTAGATCTCGTGGAGACAAGGATTTTTGTCGCGAGACAGGAAACGGACAAATGGAAATGTATTTTGAAAAAAATGGACAGAAAAAACGCCTCGAGGTATTTTCTACCCCTCTTGGAAATTTCAGGAAAATCTACTCAGTCACCTCTGAGAAACTCTGTCGACAAAAAGGGGAAAAATAAGAAAGAACGAAAACACATTACAATCACTATTAGGTCTTCCGTTGGAAACGGACAACCTTAACGAGAAAGTAAGAAAAACGTTACATTCACTATTAGGTCTTCTGTTGGAAACGAGAGACCTTAAAAACATTACAATCACTATAATGTCTTCCATTGGAAACGGAAAACCTTAATAAACAGTACAATCCCTATAAGTTATTCCGTTGGAAACGAAAGACCTTAATAAACAAAGACTAAAAGATACCATTAAGTACTCCTTCTTGATAACACACGATCCATAAAACTAGTTCTTTAGTTTATAGATGATATAATACTGATACAAGTACGTCCGTGGGTTAAATGACGAGAAAAACCCTGTCTGTAGCACTTTTTATTCCGCTTCCATTAATCAGCCGGTCTCCCAGGCAATCCCGCAAAAATCACGCAGTTGTTTCAAAAATCTACATATTCAAGGTTTATATGCGCTTATTTACTTTTGTATAGAGACAATCATGTGAAAGTGTGTATGCATTCGCTTCTGTTGTTTGATCACAGCACCATCTGCATTTTTTATTCAGAAGTTTGTTCAATGTTCAAGGAATCAATATTATCAAACAGTTTGTTAAAAAATGTTTAAAATATGGATTAATTTATAGGGGTAATAGTGTTTCAGTTAACATCATAATTTACTTTTTCATGAAAATTTAAGAAATTTTTTTGTTGAAATATTAAATCATTCTTGTTTAAACGCATTACCTAAAATGATTAGATTATACTATGTCTACATATGTAATTTTCTTATCTAGTATGAATACAGTATGGATACACAACTAAGTAATTTATTAATATTCTTTATTTGCGCAAGATATACATTTTATTGCTTTATTAACAACAGTGTTATTTTATTCATTTTTTACAATTTTGTATCATTAGAGGGTGCGACTGCAACGCCTAATAATATAAAGTTTGTATAATTAGCGGTTGAGGGTGTCAATATTTGCTTGTTTCCTTAAGCGTCAAGGTTGCTGTGCATTTGTAACGCTTAATGATACAATTCTATCATTAAGCGGCGATTTATCATTAACGGTTACAGATGTCAACTGTTAATGCAATAATTTATAGCATTAAGCGTTGCAATTGCAACGCTTAATGCTGTTTATATCATTAAGCGGAGTTGTATCATTAACGGTTGTTACAGCGCGGGGGTATTATACGCGATTTTAAGGTCACCGCGTAACTGGTGTGAATACTCCCCCTCCCCCCCCCCCCCCCGGCGTAAATAACCACTTTTACAGTATATATGGTATCATATATTTGTTATATAGATCGTATTCAACTAAAAGAATTTTTTATGGATAGATTTTTATTTTTTTTTCAATGATCTGGAAATGCAGGTGTCTCAATGATTGTTATTATTTCTTTTGTTGTTAGGAATAAGTGGTTTTTGGATATACAAAATGACCAGAGGTGTTTTATTAGATAACGACGAAAGGAAATGTTTTGATTGGTACATCAGAAATAAGGAACAAAACACATACAACCAATTGTTATTTGTTCGAGGTCAAATTAGATGTCCCTGTAATAGTATACTTCTCAGATTTGACCCTCGGTTTGCAATAAGCAGATTCGATAGGATCAATAGAGTACTTTGCTTCGCCTCCATGACTGTTGGAAGAAATACGGTATGTTGCAAGTTAAAGAGTAAGAGATATTTTTGAATGAATTTAATTTATTTACAGAAATGTTGTAAATTTTGTATTTACACCCACCCAGTAAATTCAAAATTTACAACATGACAGAAAAATATAAAATTAACATGTTCTTTTTCACATTGAAGGAATGTTGCTATAAAATGCATGGGTCGATCAACAATTTAGGCGCTTTGGAACGATCTTTACCATCCGCTGGAACTCTTTTGCTACATAATCCGTTTTTCGAACAACGAAAACATTCAACTGAAGACCTTAAACCAAGAGAAGCATGCTGCATAAAAACCAAACACTGCAAGTGGTTTTATGCGGTCCGCCCTATTCCCAGGTGTTATATGAGGTCTCGATTTAATCCCGGTATTCACTTTTTTAATAACTCAAAATAAACTTTTGTGTTATAAATTATGTTTATGTTAATCAAAATATACTTTTGCAACGAAATATTTCCGTACATCTACCTTAATTCGTTAATTTTAGAATAAATATATGTTTTATTTTTTTTTCTTTACCTTTCAAGTATTGATGATATAATTCTATTATCTAGACAATACAATGCTTTCTTTAGTGAATTATGCGGAATATGAGAGTAGCGACATCGCAATAAGAATACATAACCCGCGTTGGTAATATTTACATCTCTCTTTTTGACAAATTAATGTATTGATCGTAAAAATTAAGTAAAAGTAACTCAATTATTGTTAATGTGTATCAGTATGTTAAAACCCTGTCAAATCAAACAAGGGATGCGTCCTCAAGACGATCCTGCTGCGTCCTTAAATAATGTAAAACGACATCTTGAAGGTACACGAGGTAGAGTCTCCTACAGCGCTGCAACAACGCAACTGTATCTTCATTTGTCGTGATGGGATCTCCTATAACATTGTAGAACACCCTGCCACTTTATTTGAGCATACAAACGGCTCTGCGTTCTGATGAATACACAATTGAAACGAAGTAGGGTCGCCGGGACAGCGCCGTAAGTTCTTCAACAGCGCCACTAAGAGCTCCGCGCTCAAGTAATGCACATAAATCGCAATATACTTGTAGATGCAGTGATAAGCTGATTGCGCTTGGAAACCGACCTTGGAGTGCTTTGTGGTGTCTCTGCGTCTCCAAGTAACGCACATAAATCGCAATATACATGTAGGTGCAGTGATAAGCCGATTGCGCTTGGAAACAGACTTCGGAGTCCTTTGTGATGTCTCTGCGTCTCTATCGCGCTCTAACTGCGCATCCGCAACGTTTGAGCGTGTTATTTTTCATTTTGCTGCGTTCGCACAGTGACCTCTTAGAGTTGTTGCTGCGATCATCCCGCTGTCGTGACGTTTCAGTTGCATTCATTCGCCTTTATACCGCGCCTCAAACTAGATGTGGATGACTATGTAAAGAGTAGCATTTGCTACATGTAAAATTCCAGGACCTTTTTAAAGGAAGTAGGTGGAAATCATGCCATTTTGTTCTGCTAGCCCTTTTATGTTTCTGAATAACAACTAAATAATACCGTTTAAATTTGTTGCCCTGTCTACTTAGAGTTTTGTCTTTCCCAACTTATTTTGAAATTTGTTACATTTCAATTACAATGCAGTTTATTTGACTTAAACAAACGAAAACAATATTTTTATTATTTATTACCTAGTAACAATATCGAAAGTCTGAATTCTTTCCAGTATAATAGTACAAACTAAAATTTACGTACAAATTAGTAAAGAACCTCTTGTGCACGCATTCAACGCGCAGAGCACGCCGTGGAGGTGAGGTGAAAAAAGTTTCGACCAATCGATAAACTGGTGTAGATTTCAGTCCTGTTTTTCTTGTTTTTATACAACAAACATTTTATGTAACAAAATAGAGGGAATCATGCTTAGTGGATATAAATATATCTTAATAAAAGTAGGACGATTAGGGTTTCGCTACCTTCTGAACTCGTAAGCATTGAAACAGAAAAAAATACTGTTTATTGTAACAAATCATCCTCTTCTTTCGAATTGCTATTTAATTGAAAATAGGTACAGGATTATTGTTAATGTTTTATCTTGAAATGATTTCTATATTTTCTAAATAGCATTGAATTTTGGAGATCCGCATATCGTGACACTTGATGGGTTAAACTACACGTTTAATGGGTACGGAGAATACACAATGTTGAACATATCAAAGAAGCCAATACAGTTTGACTTCCAGGCAAGGACAGACCTGGCAACAACAGCTAACGGCACGAATATAAATGCCACCATATTCAGTGCATTTGTGGCCCAGGATCAAACTGGATCTAAGTTGCAGATAGAAATGTCTCGGGACAAAAAAAGTAAAGCCAGGGCTTGTAATGCTTCATGATTAGAAATCAAGTGAGTTCCAAGTTCATCAAATCTACCTGCATTAATATGTTTTCTCTTTTTTTTAGGAATGCTTGTAAGAGTCAATGAAATGGACATGACAAAAGAATTTGATAATGCTTCTTTCGTTTTCTTGAATCTAAACATGTCTGTTCGATGGGAAAATCAAACGTTATCGGCTTCATTCTTGCAAACATGTGAGTAAACAATTATATTATTGATCTCTACAATCATTGTAAATTAAAACTTTTCTTAAACAAAAAACAAAAAACAAAAACAAGGCTTTAGACATATAACAGATGTCTTTGTAAAGATGGCTGGAACATATAAAAAATCACAATAGAGTACATTTTGAGAAAAAAAAAAGCATACAGTTTTTTGATATGTTGATATAAACTGATAATTTGAATTGAAACTATATGTGTCGTGATAAGTTTATAATATTCCTAATTTTATTTTCTCTCATTTGCTTTTGTATTAAGTCTTGTAAATAAATGAGTGTACATGATATTACATATTTGATCTTATACAAACAATAAGAAATTTTCAACAACTTGATGCTCTGAAACTAAATTAACCCTCTACTCATTCTTTCTAGATAACCAGAAAATCTATTAAAGTCCTTTTTTTGGACATTCAAATTGTTTCATGTTTTTGTTGAAGCTGTCCTTCTGAAAGTCAGCCTAGGCGTGCGATTTCTGATATCAGAGGTGGTTGTTGACAGTGAATACAGAGGTCATGCAAAAGGGTTAATGGGGAATTTCGATGGGAATGCTGCAAATGATTTTGTACTTCCAAATGGGACCATTTTGGATGATAATGCGACTGGAACAGAGAGAAATATCTACAATAACTTTGGTCAAAAATGTGAGCATATGATTTGCTATAATGTGTTATTAGTATATGTTATTAATGTGTTATATATGTTAATATAAGTTATGCTTCATACAATTCTACATCAATTAACTTTAAATTGGTTTGAGATTTATCCATTTCAATTTTTCAGGGCTTGTAAATGTAAAGTCACTTTTTCACTATGACAAGGGATTAACATTTCACAATTACACTCACCTTGACTTTGAGCCAATATTCTTAGACGAGGTTGATAAAAATCAAGTGGAGGACGCTAATATGAAATGCGGTCCAAATCCGTCACAAGCCTGCATTTTCGATTATCTGGCGACTGGAGACATAGCTCTTGCAGAGTCATCAGGAACTTCGGAAGCATCAGCACAGTCCGATAAGAAAATAGTTGGTAAGCTGGTCAGGTTTACATAGAACTTCGATATCTCGAATACAATTGATATGTCGAAGTGATTTGTAAGTCCCAACCACTTAGTTTTTTAAGTATTTTACCCTCGATATTTCGAATACTCGGATATCTCGAAGTTTTTAAAAAGTCCCATATAGTTCGAAATAACAAAGTTTGACTGTAGTAACATCATATCACGTCATAAAAATAGATTTAACAAGCTATAATATTATTTTTTTTTAATTGAGACCAATGTTTCTTAGTAGTAAACAAATCTGATTAAGGGGGTAATCTTATAGTTGGTAGTAATGTTTGTATCAAACATGCAATCTAGACTCCAACCATTTTTTTAATTTAAGCAAATGTGATAACGATAATCGCACTGATGTTTTTGTCAACTACCTCAAACACTGATACTTCCATATAGTAAGAACAAATAATTTAAAATTTAGACTAGTGTAAATGTTTATTACCCATTTTAGGTCACCCGAAATACTCAGTTGACCTATTGCAATTGATCTACGTCGTCGTTGTGCGACGCTCGTTCGTTCTTATATAGTTCGTTAACAATTTTACATTTTTAACTTCTTACTGAAAACTACAAGGTAAAAAATTACCATTTTAAATATGGAGCATCTCTATGGAAATAAGAATATAGATTGTGAAATCTAACATCATACCACCCCACTGGCGAGGCCAGATAAGCTAAAAAGGGCCACAATTTTGGAAAATATTCTCTACTTCTACACAAAGGAAACCTAAATGCATGGTTATGATGTCCATAAAGCCCTCTACCAAAATTGTAAATTTATGACCCCTGGGTCAGGGGTTCATGCTTAAAGCGGGGCCGATATGGACAAATAGTGAAAATGTAAGAAATCTTAAAAATATTCCACTCCAGTCCAATATACATTTTTAAAAACCCTAAATGCATGTTTGAAACATTTATGAAGCCCTAGCTCCACCCAAATTGTAAAATCCATCCATATAAAATAAACAAACATATAACTTACACATTTCAATATACATCAATAATATATAAAACATTTAAATATATTCAATATAATATATTCAAATATATCAATATAATATATTCAAAATATATCAATATAATATATTCAAAATATATCAATGAAAATTTAATTAATTTTGTTATAGAAAACGAATCGCCCAGCATAGCAGGAAATACTTCAATCAATGTGGAAATGAACAAGACTGTGTATATGCAGTTCAACGCTTCTGATGACAGCACGATGACGCCTGAATATAGAATTCTAAAATACCCAAATGGTTTTGAATTAAACCATACCACGGGTTTAGCAACATGGACACCAAAGAATACCAATATATCAGAAATTAGGTACTTTTTAGTGTTCTTTTTTTTGCTTTTGTCTCAAGAATGAGGCAATTTCATATTCACTCGTTAAATACAATTTAGATAATTCTAACTATTTTTATTTAGAGGAAAATGAAAAATTAAACATTGGTAATAAAACAGTTCCTGTCATTTTTCGTGTTTCTTTCAATGTATCCGCATGTACATGTATCTCATAACCTTATACATGTGCATATAAGTGATACCCCTTATATTGGGGTGTTTAAAATTTTAAAGATAGTACATTTACTTATAAGCTTTGCATTATTGAATAGAAAAAAAAATGATTAGACAAAGAAAGGAAATATATCAATAAAAATTCTTGATCGAAAAGAAGAAATCAATATATATTAATTCTCTAATTGTTAACCAAATTTATTTTTATTCAATCTTAATATAATCTTTTGAAGATGTATTACTTTTGTATTTTTTTTTCTCGAATTTATTCAAAAGAGAAACATTCATCATATTTAAACATAGAATTTGACCCCTGATTGCCTACATTTTTTTTTATTTCTTAATTCTTGGCGTCTTTAGGATAAGGCTTATTTCCTACGATGCATTTTCTAATTAAAACATATGTCCATTGCAAAGAAGCACGTTGCATATAATACGTATAATATACTTGTATTAGCATCAGTGTAATAGATAGCATTGGAGCTGAATCGCCATCCCTTGATGTAACAATTGTTCTATGTGGTGGATGCGGAAGCCACGGACGCTGCGACTATGACGACGTTATACCCACCGACAATGCCCGCTACAGTTTGGCAGTGTGTGATTGTGAAAATGGTTATTCCGGTATGAAAACTTGTTTTTAATTTAAACTAGTCAAAAAAAAAACATTGAAATTGAATTGTCAACAGCTTCGTTGTGTTCAGTATTTTGTTTTGTCAATAAAGTTTGGCTTTATTTACAAATTTATACTAGGTTTGAAATGTGAACAAGATACAGATGCCTGTATCAACGAACCATGTTCCTTACGTAGAAATTGTACTGACCTTACACCGGAAGAAGAAAATCGTTTGGGTCGGGGTTTTAACTGCTCTGGCTGTCCAAAAGGATACAATGAAATAGACAATAAATGTGAAGGTAATAAAGAATTTCATATGAATTAAAATATAAAGACTAATGATGAGGATAAAAATACATAGGATTCCTAATATGTTTCTTTCTTTTTTTCATAATTAATGTATCATTCAGTTTTTCAAAAGTATCCTTTTTTTCGTAACATGCAGATATAAATGAATGTCAAGCAAGTGGGGTGAACATATGCAGTATACAGTCAGATATTTGTGAAAATACTGAAGGAAGTTACAAGTGTATTTGTTTACCAGGCTTTAGAAAAGGCAACAATACATGTGAAGGTATTTCTTTGTCTTCCGATCTTCCTTTTTTTTTTTTTTTTTTTTAGATCTGTTATATATTTCCTACCTGCATAACATATAACAGAAAACCCAACTTCGTGTTTTGGGTTTTTTTTTTTTGCAAGACATAGCTAACAGGTTACGTGTAATAAATGCATGTCAAAATCTGTATCACATCCCGTATCAAATTAAGACTCCAATATCAACCCTAGGGCCAAAGGCCAGAGGGCTGATATTGGTCGAGGGTTTATATGGGATATTATACATATTTTGACATGCATTGTTGTTTATATTATATATTTGAAAATGAAAAGATAGTTTTCATTTTTATGTTAAAAATGATAGTATCATTTTACTTTATCTCTATCTCAAAACCGCGTATTTTCGACCGTACTGACGTCATCTATACACAAATATTCAGATCAAGACGTTATGGTTTCGACTGCAGATGTGCACGGGAAAGATAATAAGATCTGAGATACTCCAAATCAAGAGTGCCAAGGGGATTCGGAAAGGTGTATTAAAGAGTTTGATAAAGGGTTATAGAAAGGGTGCTCGTTGATATAGGGTGATGGTGGAGGACAAAAGATAAAGGCAGCTTCCACTGTTAATATCAGTGGTGCAAAAACCCTGCATTAAATTTATACCAAGTATATAATAAATACGTATGTTTTATGTAGAAGTTGATGGCAATGAAATGTTTATTACTTTATGGCAAACTTTATTTTCAACAAAATTTGTTAAAGATATCGACGAGTGCTTAGAACAGACTTCAGGATGCGAACAACGCTGCAGTAATACACCAGGGGCGTTTGCATGCCAGTGTTTCATAGGGTTTTCCTTGAAAAGTGATAGAGCTACATGCTCTAAATTAGGTTTGTATCGGGGAAAGTAATTTAAAAATACTACAATTATTTGGAGACTTAATAATAAATATGTGTTCTATACTGATTGACTTAAAATGTTTATATTTTCTATAATTCTATCTTTTAAACCATATGCTGTACCAGACGAAAACCCCTGTGAGAACTTCAACAAGACTTGTGAATACACTTGTGATCCGACTGAACAAAAATGTCTTTGTTCAATTGGTTATCAACTAGCTGAAGACGGACAGAGTTGTATAGGTAACAATCTATATAATACATGCAAACGTTTACTATTAACGATGTATGTTATCTTTATTTTTAGCTCACCTGAGCTGAAAGCTCAAGTGAGCTATTCTGATCACATTTTGTCTGTCGTCTGTCTGTCCGTCTGTCTGTCTGTCTGTCTGTCCGTCTGTAAACTTTTCACATTTTCAACATCTTCTCAAGAACCACCGGGCCAATTTCAACCAAACTTGGCACAAAGCATTCTTAGGCTAAGGGAATTCAAAGTTGTGAAAATTAAGGACCACGCCCTTTTACAAGGGGAGATAATTAGGAATTATTAAAATTTTTCAAGAATTTTTTAAAAATCTTCTCAAGAACCATAAAGCTAGGAAAGCTGAAACTTGCGTGGAAGCATCCTCAGGTAGTGTAGATTTAAAGTTGTGAAAATCATGACCCCTGGGGTTAGGGTGGGGCCACAATGGGGGGTTGAATTTTAACATAGGAATATATAGAGTAAATCTTTAAAAATCTTTTTTTCAAGAACCATTTGGGCAGGGAAACTGAACCTTATGTGAAAGCATTCTCAATTAGTGGAGATTCACAGTTGTGAAAATCATGAAATCAACCAAACTTGGCACAAAGCATCCTTAGGCTAAGGGAATTCAAAGTTGTGAAAATTAAGGACCACGCCCTTTTACAAGGGGAGATAATTAGGAATTATTAAAAAATTTCAAGAATTTTTTAAAAATTTTCTTCTCAAGAACCATTAGGCCAGGAAAGCTTAAACTTGTGTAGAAGCATTCTCAGGTAGTGAAGATTCAAAGTTGTGACAATCATGACCCCTGGGGTTAGGGTGGGGCCACAATGGGGGTTGAATTTTAACATAGGAATATATAGAGTAAATCTTTAAAAATCTTCTTCTCAGAAACTGTTAGGCCAGGAAAACTGCAACTTATGTGGAAGCATCCTCAGGTAGTGAAGATTCAAAGTTGTGATAATCATGACCCCCGGGGGTAGGGTGGGGCCACAATTGGGGTCAACTTTTTACATAGGAATATATAGAGTAAATCTTTAAAATCCTTTAATTTTTTCAAAAAAACCATTTGCTTAGAAAATCTGTAACTTTAGTGAAAGCAACTTCAGATAGTGTAGATTTAAATTTGTTCAAAACAAAATCTTTAGGAGTAGAGTGGGGCCACATTGGGGATCCAGTTGTACAAAGGAAAACATTTTAATTATTCACAAAAACTGAAATGTTATTATATATGCTTTTACTTATATGCAAGCAGTTTTACATATTACTGATTCTTTAAAATTGTTTAAACTTTTGCCCCTGGACGATTATTGGGCCTCATAGGGGGTTCAGAGTTTGATGTAGGTTTATATCCTGTATATAAACAATTGGTTAGGGTCTTTTTGAGAACTGCAATGCTAAATGTGATATGACTATAAAATCATCAGGTTAGAAAAGGGACTTGATTATAAATATAAGAATATTCAAGAAGAAACTGATTTTTTTATACAGGATCAACATGTATTATACCACATTGTCCAGATATTTTGTATTATGACTCCATGAAGCTGATTTTATCATGCCTATTGTTGCTCAGGTGAGCGATGTGGCCCATGGGCCTCTTGTTTTGTTTTCATTTAATATTATTAAGTACAAATGTAAATATTGAATATAATTTCTCTTTTAGATGTGAACGAGTGTGCTATAAAACCTTCACCGTGTCTACAGGAATGCACAAACACCGATGGTTCATTCCAATGTAACTGTCGTCCTGGGTACACATTAGATAAAGATAAAGTTTCATGTACAGGTATATACATTTATGTATTTGCTATTTTATTTAATTCTATTTTTATCAAACAGACTTATATAATTAATTATTAAAATAAATTGTCAAACACTCTTACATAAACTATATACATTTGAATTGTTTAGTTCAACCGAATCGAAGGTTTAAAGAAGCTTTTCTGATCACCCACCGTCAGTCTGACAGAACAGAACGATTGTCTATGGACGTTTTTTCTTCAAAACTGTGTCCCTCAAAGAAATCAGATTTACATAATATAGAACTTGGTCGAAAAATCTTGTGTTAAAACATGGTTTATATAAATCATATCCAGTTCTTACATATAATAAACATTACATTTTCATAAAACGAAAATATAATGTGTTGAGTCTTTAAAATGATTACTTTTATTTAATCTTTTTATCACAGAATGTAAAGAACCTTCTTTCGGTAAAAATTGCGGTCAAATATGCAAATGTGGACAAGGTATGGACCGGTGTGACCCAGTGAGTGGGTGTGTCTGTAAACCTGGCTGGACGGGGACGAACTGTTCTGTCGATATCGATGAGTGTGATAATAAAACCATATGTGGAAATGAAAAGGTCTGCCAAAACCTTGAAGGGTCTTACCAGTGCAATTGTAGAATAGGTTTTAAAATGAATGGAGATATTTGCGAAGGTAATATATTTCATTACCATCTTATCATATTACATGTAATGTCTCAGTCTGTTATAACAGTTGTGACCCAATCGTTCTTTTCCCCTTTAAATTACAATTATTTTTTCACATATAATATCATGTAATACTGATGACCAAACTTATAATTACATGTATTTCCTGTGACATATTGAATTTGCTTTTGCAGATATTGATGAATGTTCAGATTTAACATTAAACGAATGTCCAAATGATACTGACTGTCAAAATATTCAAGGAAACTACACTTGTAGTTGCAAGTCGGGATTTCAAAAGAATGATTCCAAATGTGAGGGTATGCAACTAGTTAACCATTCATATTTTTATAATGTATTTGCGTTCTTTAAAAGAAACTGAACTGCATTGACAAGGGTGATTTAGAAGTATCGAGAAAGGTAAATTTTAAAATACATTTAAGTAATTGTAAGGAAACTCAATAAACATGATAGAACTCAGGTCGTAATTCACCAAGAAGCTCTATAAGTAGCTAATGCTAAAACATTTAAATTGAATAAATGAAATAATAGATTATATTATTTCTCGAAGCAGCATTAAAACGTTATTATTCTTGTTTAAATAGATATACATGTCTTGCTTTTTTATCTATTGTTGAGATCTATAATTAAATGTACATGGCAGTTTATAATTCCGTTTTTTGTTATAAGAGTACAATCACTACGATTGTAATAAATCCTTTAAATCCTTAGTACATGTAAATGTGCATTTTGACGTTTATTGATATAATTTTAAAATTGCCGCGTTTTCTCTTCAGCTACAAAATATATCCCTAAAACAACAGAACTATAAAACGAATACCTCGACCGATGGAAATATAAAAGTGAATCGATCTTCTCTATTTTTGATTTTCTAAATATCGCATTCGCAGAGCACTCATCTGTAAACCTTTTAACAAGCAAGTTATGATTGTCCGACTTCGTCATGATCTGATATGGATTGTATATATTCTTAAATACTCTCTAAAATACGAATTGTAGCTAATTGACTACTGTCGTCGAATTAGATAAAGTTCATTTGTTGGCTTGATATCAGTATGTTGATATTTAGACAGATTGTGCGATCACGTGTGTTCCATATTTATAACAAGACACTTTAATTTGTAATTGTTAATTCCAATTGAATTTTAAACTACTTGTTTCTTAGAAACCACCTTTTAAAATGAATTTAAAGACACATTTTTTATGCATCGATATTTCTGAATTCTTTTATCAAAATCAATGTATAAAATTAGTTTGAGGTTTACACATGTTGTAGATGTAGATGAATGTTTGAGAGGTACATCTGATTGTCAACACATATGTATAAACACAGTTGGAGGATTTAACTGTGAATGTGAATTTGGATATGCCTTACATGACATCGACAGAAAAGCATGTGAAAAGGGTATTTATCACTATCAAATCATAGTCATGTTACATTAATATATTGATTAATACGTTGATATTGGTTTTTTTTTAAGAAACAGGAGATATGAAATAATTAGGCAATAAACCTTCTTTTTTTTAAATTTTAGTCGTCAACGTATGTGCTTTATTTCCGGAATTAAACTGCAGCTATGGATGTCGGCTTGAAAAAAATCCCAATGTTAATATAGGATATTGTTTTTGCGAATCTGGATTTAGGCTTGACTTTGATAATAGCTCTTGCGAAGGTAAGTAATTAAAATTGATAGTGAAATCATAATTGGTCTTATGTCTATGTGCACTTTTATGACATGTATTCACCCTAATGTATAATGTATAATCATTTATGTAATAATTTTGAAGTACAAGAATATTTAACAAAAACAATACCAACTGTAAATGTACAATTTATAATTAAATACCGTTTATCCTCTCATCAACTTGATATTGAGCGTGGCAGATTTTATAATATCCATAGAAATGAGAGAGTTTGTAAACTATGTTCACTATCACAGATTGAAGATGAGCTTCATTTTATTTTAATCTGTCCATTTTATAAAGAAATAAGAAAGTTGTATGTAAAAAAATATTATTACGAAAAGCCTTCTGTCTTTAAACTTATTCAATTACTTTCAACAAATAATATCAAAGAGTTGTGCAATTTGGGCAAATACCTATATAAATGCTCAAAATTACAATAAAAAAATATATTTATTCTTTTTGTTCTGAGAATATACTCTTCATTATCCTGTTTACTTTTATCATGTACATTTTTCACATTGCTATATACGCTATTATGTGCACACGCAGTCTAACTTAAGATTGTGATGTTTTTAAAAAATGACTACATATGTTTGTTTACTTTAATTATGTATATATGTTAAACCTATGAATCGTATGGTTCTTGGCAATATACAATACAATGTATGTTTGCACATCCTACCATTATTGTGTTAATGTATGTAATTTAAATCCAATTTTAAAATACTTGAGAAACGCAATATTTACATGGATGTATAAATAGTTCAAATATTAGCTTTACGTAATTATTTAAGTATGTCCAATATCTTTTAAACTGATTTTCAAATGATAAACATTCCATCTTTCTAGATATCAATGAATGCGAAGATTCAAGCACATGTCAACAGAATTGTACTAACACTGACGGCTCGTTTGAATGTTCTTGTTCCACTGGATACGTTTTGGAAAATGATCGGAAATCATGCACGAGTAATATATACTAGTATAGGCTTATAAATTGATCGTATACATTTGTCTTTGAAGCATGGGGCATGGTCACGATTTTGGTCAAAAATTATTTTTCAGGTTTTAATGCCTACAATGCTTCAGTAAGGTATTTTTAATAGGCAACCCAAATTTGAGTGTCATTCGTTGAGTTATAGGCGAGTGACATAGCTTACAATTCTTTGCTATGTAAACAAAGCTTTTGTTTACATTTTAGATGTTGAAGTGAAAATTCCAGTTTTATATAAAAAATTAAAGGTTTAATTAATGTTTTAAACGTTAGGAACTGTTTATTTATGCTTAAAATGAATAAGAAGATCGACAAATCAGCTTGAAAAAGATGTTTTACTGCTATATTGAGCCTATATAAACAAAAACAGGACATGAGCCTTGTTACATGACAAAGAATTGTAAGCCCTGTAACTTGCTTTAAATCTACGACTGACTCTCAAATTTTATTTGATCATTAGAAATGCATTCCTAAAGCATTGTGATTATTAAAAAAGGATGAAAATAAATTTTGACAAAAATCGTGGCCTTGCGCTTTTTACAATGTGTGTAATTAATCGATATTGTTCTACTCGTTACTCGAAAAGTAAACTTACTGTCTTAAACATGTAATACTCGTTTAAAACTGTTATGTTAATAGAAGAATGACAGATCTGTTTTAAGTATTTTTAGAAACAAAAAAATCATAAGTGAATAATGAAAGTTGCAAATTAAAAGTAAAGTTCATGTTATTGCCTTTTATAAGCTGTTTCTGCATTGATGTTTTTCTCCATAACCTGTTTCAACTATAACAGAAAATCATTTAAGTAATATTTATATTTCCTCTTGAATCATTATTTTAAGTATATACTACATTTTGAAATATTTTTAAAAAGTGTATGTATACTTTCTTTTTCTCCCCAAGATCACTTGCTGTAGAACATGTAATGTAAAAGGCATGTGTAATCAAATAACACAGAAATTATTGTAGTTTAAGTACATGTATATTGTGAGTGGGTATTGTTTTTAGTTTCTATCTCAATGAAAAGATTAATTTTAATGCACACGACAAGTATCTGCCTTCAAATTAATACCAAATGTTATAGACGAAATATGCATGCACCTTAAAAATAACTTTGTGTTTCAGAATGTATTGATGGATTGTACGGGGAAAATTGTAAAGAACCATGTAAATGTGGCCAAGGCTCTGAGAGGTGTGACCATATAAGTGGATGTGTGTGTCAATCTGGTTGGACAGGAACATTTTGTGATACAGACATTAATGAATGCAATAATAACACTGAAAATCCATGTAAGAACACCTATGGAGAATGCATTAATAATGAAGGCTCTTTTAGATGTGATTGCAAAGAAGGATACGAACGAACATCAACTGGCACCTGTAAAGGTTAATACATGTAACCCAACAAAGAATGTTTGTTATATTTAAAAGAAATACACTTAATCAAAAATGTATTATTTCTATTTTGAATTTTCAGAATGTACTTTAAACACCTTTGGAAAAAGTTGTTCAAATCAGTGTTCGTGTGAATTCACTAACACACAGTCATGTGACAAGAAAAATGGAACTTGTTACTGTAAAGAGGGATGGAAAGGTGCAGATTGTACAGAAGACGTTTTGGAGTGTGCTAACACGACCATCTGTGGTCCAAACACTAAATGCTTAGAGACCAACGGGTCTTATGTTTGTAATTGTTACGTTGGATTTCAAAAGGATGGTTTTGGGTTTTGTATCGGTGGGTGCATGCATAAATTTCATTGACAAGAAAATACTCTTTCAATAAAATTCTTGAATCACATGCATGCGACAATAATGCGATGATCTTGTATGTTTGAAATTTTATTTCAAATGTAATATTTTTAAATGTAAAGAGGCTCTGGGGTTTGTGATGTGCTATTTTTGTCATAATGTGATTATGTATTTATTTTAGTTCTTGTCTAATACTGGTAATGCAAAAAAGTAAATTGGTTTCGTGCTTAGGATAATAAAGCTTTAATCAAAATTTGATTAAAAAATCAAAAACATTTCTTTGTGCAAATGGCACTGTTGTAAAAACAAAGAATCATTGGTTTTCATTAGGTATTTTGGAGTCCTTTTCGCTTCATTTCAACAATGCTAATTATTAATCTGTACCTAAGGTTTGAAAGAGTTTGTGGCAGGAGGGGCGTATTAATTGTCAATAAAAAAGTACATCATACATTTGAATGATGTCCATGCTTTATATTGTTATTGGTGACTTATACGGCGCATGGACCTCAAGTTTATGTAGATAGAGAAACATGTTTTCTTAATTCAAATATCCGTGTTTTGAGTACTGATACTTTTCTACTTCCTTTTTTTTAAAATTCAGATATATTTTTCTTCAGATATTGACGAATGTTCACTTGAGTCGAATAATTGTGACGTCAATGCCAACTGTTCTAATGGATTAGGAAATTTTACCTGTACTTGCAAAACTGGATATAGTGGTGATGGTCAATTTTGCGCCGGTTTGTACTACATTTTTGTTTTAATTTGATATAAAATGAATAGATTATTACAGTTAGCATAGTTGTTCATATCATGAGGCTTGATGTAACAAGATCAATACATGTAATTGCATGTACAAAAGAGGATAGATTCAATGACCATAATTACCACTTAAACGGTCGTTGGAGATTTTTTTTTGGTAAAGTTGTGTTCAATTAAGAGTTTTAGGTCAAATAATAACTTAGTTAATCTTAATTATCTGATGTTCATTGATGCTCAAATTATATTCATTGTGACGTATTGATTTAGGATGGTAATTTGTTTTTATTACGTATAATTAAATCAAGGAATCATGCTTCTGCCTATAATAGTTATATTGTTTAAATTAAATGTAATGTTATTGCTCATACATGCAAAAAAAAAAAAGATAATTAGTTTGTTTCTGTGTTTATATGAATTTTACCTGGTGTGGTATGAGTTTATTGATCTATTCTTATTGTTGCTTATTTGTATAGAGAGAGTAGCTGCTTATAAACCAAGTGAGTATTTTTGAAACATGTTTAGAACAAAACATTTGCTCAATTTATGTAACATATATGAATATTACGTTGATGTTTTATAATTTTTTTTTTCATTTTCAGAAACTACCGAAACTAAACTTGGAATTGTTGTCACCTTCGCAGAGAACATACCACTTACTGACTATGCTAATGTCGTGCAAAACATGGAAACATCTGTAAAATGATTTCATAATAATGGATACTTTGTTCGATTTGAGTTTCTCTTAAACCTTTCTCTGATTTATTGTCATTCTTTTACAGTTAACTAATTTCTACAAAAATCGAATTGCTGGATTCCTGAAAGTACTTATTCTGGTCGTAAGGTATGCATTTTGTATAGTAGTATTCAATGCTTCCATAAGATACTTAATGAATGTGTCTATTTAACGAAAGCTTTAATAAATTTCATAATTATTGGAACGAAAATGATCCAAAACAATATTCAAAGAAGCAATTTATTTTCAGGAAAGGAAGTACAATTGTTGAACACGAAGTTATAACTGACAAGAAAGATGAAGCAAAACAAGATATTGTTGCAGCAGTAATCAGTTTATCTAAAGGAGAAGGCAACATATCGTACGCAAATGAATTAATTACACCTTCGTCTGTATCAGTCATTGACGCTACTGGAGAGGAACGAGGTTTGCATTGAAAATCAAAGTACATGTACCTTTGATTCAAAATATGTACATGAGTATGTTAAAAGTATTTCTGTTTTGTTTTTGGGCTGTGTTTTTTTCATTTTGCTCAATCGAACACTTTATATTTTATTAATTTTCATTCTGACCTATTAATAGTTTGCAAGAAAAAGGCGCCAGTACGCTTTCAATCGTTTTTCGTTTTTGAAAACATTTGATTTGTAATGTTTGCGAACAAAAAGTTTTCAATTCAGTTGTTTGTGATGTTATGTCAATTTCATTGCATATTAAATTATTGTTCTAATGTTTTAATATGAGGAGTATTTCAGACTAGTTTAAAAACCAATTTGAATTGTACTTAGTCATTTGATTTTTTTTTTACAGCTATCCAAAATACGTCCTCTAAATGTAATGTGTTTGCTGTCGGTAATTTGTGTGGGGAGAACGAGAAGTGTATAGAATACAGTAACAGAGCATACTGCACGTATGTTTGTTATCTTATTCAAAATATGACATTTTTTCACACAGTGTTTCAATAGAAAATGTATATATAACTGTAACGTATGTATGATATCTGCCTAACCTGTCATAAAATGAGCGATTCATTAAGTGTTATCAATTTAAGATGTGTCATTCGGTGATTTTATTGTTATGTCCGTCAAAACGTTGAGTGATCTATTTTTCATCACAATTATTGAACGTAGACGTTACTATTTCTATCTTTACTTTTAGAAATTTTCAACAATAAAAACACTTCAGAAGTAAAAGTTAAAACTTTTATAATTATTTGGTGTTTTATACTTCTGTTGTGCTTTTTTGTAATCTAAAACAAAATTATATTAATGTTTTTTCTGATGGTGTGGTAACTGACGATGAAATTGGCTACTTTCCTATGATCAAAAAAGAAATTTTCCAGGTATCAAGTTGTATATTTCTGAATGTTAATAACACTTTATGTATGACTGACTAATTAGATACATTTAATTATTTTTTTTTATAATTAATTAAAACTTCACATTTGCACATTCATTTTATCTAAACAATGCAATAATTTTATAGTTCCAACACAACATACTAGTATTTAACAAAACAAAGGAACCACTTTGATACTTCGCATATATCTCATTAATGTTTAAAATTTATTACACAATGCATTGGTACTTAAATGTGGAATTTTTTTCTTTTTATTATTTTTAGAAAGAAAAGAGATTCGAGTAAGTATTTCTTTTTGTACAATGCAACATAAAATATGCTATTTTAATCTATTTTAAACTGGTCATTGTTCGTTGTCACTCAGTTATCGATTATTTAAAAGCATTTATATAATCTATTATATTCAAAAATACTACTTATCTTAAAAGTATTCGGTATGAAGCATTTAAAGGAAAAATTGAACATATATTCATAACCATCTTCCCAAGGATCCTTAAAATCGTGTTAAATAGGAAAACAATATTAATACCGCCACTAAATAACGTCACCATTGACTATCTATGTGTTGCAGACAAACTGAGTAAAACATGTAAGAGTTTTAATGAGCAGGGACCATTCACCAAATTTGTGACTCAACTTATATAACCAATGGGTCTGTTCTTATTCTATCAAAGGGGGATCCATCATACATGCATATGCAGTTCATAAACTGAACAAAAATATTCCAAAACTCTTTTATATCTTTGTTTATCTAATGAATAAATTGATTTTTGTTTAAAACTGCATGGTCCGATTGTTTGGCTATTATAGTATCAAATAATGTTCCATACAAACCAATTATATTAGAAAGGTATATACTTTCGCCTATTTACACCAACAGAACCGATCTCCTTTCAAAGTTAGAAATTTTCAAAGTAAATAAAAATAATTTTTTTATGGGCATACAAAAAACAAACCAAGCTGCATCATTCGTCCCCTCAATGTTTGGGTTTATTCAACCCGTATGTTAAGCATCGATTGTTAACATAACAAACTTCAGAAATAAAAGTGAACAAAATTTAAATAACAGGTTTATTTTTGATTTGCCAGAAAACTAATTATATTTAGACTCTATTGAAAGCGATGTCAAAGTCGTAATACAATCATCCCCGACTCGACGTCAGTGGCGAATTTTAATATGAGGCGAAATAATGCGATACCCTTTTTTGTCGTTTGTTTTGTAAACAAAAAATGTACATCATTTTTTCATTGAAATATGGCTCAATTGGCCGGAAAAGCTACTTCAATGTCTATTATTATGCACATACTTAGCATAACCATTGTTTAAAAGCGTACACAACAGTTGATATAAAATCGGAAAAACAGCTTTCATTTTTTTTTTATTGGTAGAGACAATTACATAAAACATATTATAGATATATTAATTCTGCAATCTAAATAATTATGTTTTAAGTTACTAGTATTGGTTATTGGTTGGCTTATCCATAAGTCCCCTGTCCTCATTTAATAAGAGGCCATGACCAGCAAGTTTTAAAAATTTTCAAAAATGTTGAGATTCCCACCCATTAATTTAATTTTTTTATTGAAAGTTTTTTTTCAGATAATATATAGTCTAATATGTAATCATATTCTTGCAAAAACATAGAAGGTAAAATATCAATCATGAATTTAAAGAAAAAATATATGATAAAAAATTTCAAGTTGGTCTCCCATTTTTGTCTTTGTAAAATGTAAATACATGCACATTTCTTTCATTTACATGTATTTAGATATGGCTTTTGACTGATGTTTAGACATAAAAAACATTGTATACATTTCATTAAATATTGCTTTTAAAAACTAATTATCATTTCATATTCTTACCTTTATATAATTTATATAGTTTAATATTTTATGGATTTTTAACTGCATTACCGGATATTAATTTGTTACTTGCATTTCAGCCGGCGACAGTTTTCAGCTTATTATTGGACTTGCAGTCGGAATATCACTCTTTGCCCTTGCATTTGTCATTGGAATCGTCATTATTTGCTACCTTAAAAGAAAGCGCCATTCAGAAAGGCCATTGTCTTCTAGTGATGATTTTAGGTGAGCATCTTTTTTCTCTTAAGCAAAAACTATATATATATATATATATATATATATATATATATATATATATATATATATATATATATATATATACATAATTTATATATATTTTAATTCTTCATTTCTATCTTTTCTCTCCGACAGAGAGCCATATTTAGATCAAGGAATGTATTTTGTCCCGGGATTGCCAAGAAGAATCGAGAGCTGGGGTCGATATTGGGAGCCATATCCTCCCCATCACGGGGCAGGTCGGGAAGGAAAAAGAAGGGAAAGGTTCGATGACGCTGAAGGTATAACAAAAACTTATTACATCTTTTTCTGGTTGCTTTATATGTTTAAGATCGCTGGATGTTTGTGGCCATCTAAGACTTTTTAAATATCATTGAGAAGAGAGTAATGTATAAAGATGTAAGATGATATTCAAGTTTAAAAGATCAAATTTCAGAAAAGTTTCTTTACTTAATGATTGTCTATTTAAAAAAACAAAAGCCTAAATATTAAGGTATATGTGATGGTTAATGTGCTGCCCATCCAACTACCAAAAAAAAAATACTATAGCCCACTCAACGTGAAATCAACGGGAATTCCGTATAGATATTTTAATTTCGCCAATAAAATATGTTTTAACTAATGCAATTTTTTTTGATAAAATTAAAATACATCAGAATAACAATTTTCTATCAGTATCATGCTCAAAACAACACGAGTAATAACATACCTTTAGGGGTTTTTATCAAAATTTTTAGTTTTTTATTATTTATTTGGTGACTAATTCGATTAAAACATATTCAATTATATTTTTTTTTATACGTTGAGACTATGCACACTTTCTAAAAATATTCATTTTTGCCGTCCCTGGGAGATGTTCAGATGGACTTAATTATCTAATAGATATATGACTTTTCTTTTGAACGAATGAAAACTTTTGTAAAATATATATTGCGAACCTATATTTTCAGTTTAGTAGTTTTTAATATTATTAATATATTCCCGATTTTAATATATCTAAAAAATAAGTATTTTTTTTATTGTATATACATTGTGCATTTTTTATTTGTTTTTGCAGTTTACGACAGGGGTTTACGGGATTCCATGGATTAAGCGTTACTGCCAAATGAAGAAGTAAATGGGTTTTATTTTCTTTTTTGGCAAAGTTTTGGTTTCTACTAGCACTAATGACTTAGAAAATATCGAACATCATCTAAAATTTCTATAAAAACACTTATTTCAAAAAACATGAATAAGCATTTTATTCGAAAAAAAAATAAATTGTTGATTCAAAAATTTGAATGAATTTATGTTAAATTACGTCTTTAAATAGCCACTTTAGCCATATAAGTTTCATAGAATGATGCTATTTGATATTGATATCAGGTAAATAAAAATAAGAATGATCCGTTCAATTTTTTTTTTTTTTTTTGCAGTGAAATGGAGAAGAAAGTGTTTCCTTTGCCCAGTGACTTCATGCTGCCATGAACAACAAATGAACTGTTTCAACGATCAAAGTGTATTCTTACATCGTATTTACCTCTTTGTTGTATCGATCTTGGGTTTGATTTTTCTAATGAATATACCTATCAACATTTGCGAAAGAACTTTAAAAGTTTTGAAATAATCTATGAAAACAGAACAACATATATGTATATATATTTAAAAGTTATTAATACTAGAATTTATGGACAGATATAGACAAAGGAATGTAGGTACAGAAAATTGTAATGTGAACATGAATGCTACAAATGATGAGACGCATATTATTGAAATAGATATTATTAAGGCAGCAAATTACATATATGATATTAACTAATATATTTAAATGTTGTATTCTATCATATTTATATAATCATAACTTTTTAACATACGGTCACGTATATGTTTCATGTTAGAGATATATCCTCCATTATATTGAATTGTATATTATGATATTCTGTATCCTACGAAAATAAAAATATTCATTAATTTTTTGTATTTGATGAACATTTTGGATTAAATATATTTTTAAATTATTACATATTCGTTCATTCAAAGCACCAAAGTAAAGAAATGGTACATGTATCAGTTTTATATTCATATTGTAGCCTATCATGCTGATACATGTATATTATCTTAACTACATGTATAACACTGTGCCGGATAATTACATGTATACCAGTGCCAAGGTGGCATTTTTGGCACTCGCTTACATGTAAGATGCAGTTTCGGAAAAATCCATACATACCAAATGATAGAACATTGTCTAGAGAGTATATAACCACTTTTGTTTTTAGTGTGTTTCACCTGACAGGTGAGATATTTATCTTTAAAAATTAAAATCCCATAGGAAAATGACAATTCTCATATATAGGAGAAACGATTCTCCTAGAGGAAATACTGACATTCCTATAGGATTTTCTAAAAGCCCTTTAGGAATAATATTTCCTTTAGGAGAAAGTTCTTTCCTGTAGGAATTCGACTTAGACATGTAGTTTTCCTAACTTATAATTTCCTATCGGATTTTATCAAATCCTATAGGAATTGAAATTCCTGTAGGAAGTTCTTGTATTCCTAAAAGAAAATTTCTAATTTCTTATAGGAATACTGTTTTTCCTATGGGAAAAATTATTTCCTGTAGAAATATAGTTTTGAAAGGTAAATATCTTACCTGACAGGTGAGATACAATGATAACAAAGGTGGTTGTAAACTCTTAAAGCAGTGGTCTATCATATGGCATATTTGAATTTTTCGATATATGCAGCTTAGAAGGGTGCAAAAATACCACCTTGGCACAGGCATAATTATCCGGCAGTGTTCTATCTTTAAGTTAACACTTACACATATATGTAAGTGCCATATAAAAATTAGAGAGTTATCTTAATTATTTGGAATTGAAGACTGTGCTTTTCGTGATCTTTCTAAAAGAAAAATATTTTGATTTATGATATTGCTTCAAACTAAAAAAATAATATTGAATTGTATCATATATGGATTTTCAATTTAGCCAAGCACTGTATTGTTTCACGCCATTATCTATCTTATATTAGTATATGATTATATCTAGGATTTCTGAAATTGTATGGTCCTGTTAGAAGTCGAAAGTTGTATATGTAATGAAAACAATCTTCATCATAAATTGATTTATCGATCTTTCATTCTTCAAATGAGTTCTTGTAACTGACATCAGTCCGTGATTTTTCCAAATCTTTTTTTTTTCGTGCCATGGTCAGTATAGAAATATTGTTAAGTTTAAACGTTTCATGAAAATAATATCCATGACTTTTTATATGAAGCTATTGTTTCTATATTGCTAATTATCCAAGATACCTAATAAATAAATAAATAAATAACAAGGTAATAAATATTGATATGTTTATTTTAATTATATAGCGTTACTGGTCGCGGTGAGTTTAATTCGAGGCTACTACTGCCAGCGTTTTTGAATTTTTCGAGGTCATTAAAAAAGAGAGAGATAAAGAGAGAGAGACCCGGAATAACATAAGGACCTTGGATAAATGCGTTCATTATCCCAATTTTATACGTTCCTACTCTTCTTCTTATCAAGTATTGGAAACTATAGTCCTTTATCATTGACCTAGATCACGAACATATACAAGGGTGGGGCGGTGTGGAAAAATCATAGAAACGCTGAACCACCAACGCCAATGCCAGCCTGCCATGCTCATCCTCAATGTTTAACACCATTGGTACAGCTTCGAGAATGATGGCCTCATCACTTTTGCGGTAAGGTATTACACTTGGGATGTTTCCCTATCCCAAGTTAATACGTTTCTGCTCTAGTTCGCCTCAAGTATTAGGAATTGTAGTAAATAACTATCATTTCCTAGATAATCACCGTTGTAGCTGAAAGTGCCTGCTCTTCTCCCAATACTCATCATTATAAAATTCATTTATACAAAATTTGCCAAGCTACGAAAAGTTTTATTTTAGCTCTTGACACCGAAAACAAATATTCAAAATTGTGATAAGTTTATTATTTGAAAACATTTTATATATTTTTTAAATCTAGATTTGACATTCTCTGAAGTTATCATTGTTATACAGTTGTTACAGACCTACCAATTGTTATTTCGAGACATACCTATTCCTAAACTGAAGATGACAATCCTTATTTCCTTGATTGTATTGTCATTTTAAATACCTGATCTTTATTGAAAAGCCTTTATAAAATACTAAAATCCCCCTTTGTTAAAACTAATCTTCCACAAAATCACATTAGTTGACCTGCACTACTCACTAATCTACCTGCTATATAATCAGATTCCATCAAAGCTGGAAATTTACTATAATATTCTGCTGGCCCCGCCCCATACCATCCAACATGGTTCATTATTTGTCCTACACTGGCAACCGACCAAGACTAATAGAATCATTCATTATAACGAGTGTGGGATCGTAAAATTCCACCAAGGGGACAAAACTCGCAGTCTAGGACAAGGTTCTTCACTATCTCACACGAGTATGTAATGAATGATTATTTTTCTCGCATTATCTTACATTAAAAATCGATACGTGACAACTTTCTGTGATTAGGTTCAAAAGATAACTTTCGGTTTATCCATCTGCGTGCTTCAAATGCATGTAGTGCAAGTCAAAATGAGAGCATACGACAGGTTTTTTTTTTCAATAAAATTATGATAAGTTGTAATTAATTAAGCAAAGCTATTACTTAATGGATAATCCCAATCCATAATTTAACATTTCCTTAAAGCAGACAACGTTTATTTACGTTATTAAGTGGCGTAGTAATACGCCGTTTAAGACCGAAAAATCTCACACTGCTGTCTCACACTGGACATACCGATCTCACACCGGTCATAATGCAAGAAAAAGCCAAGAGTCACTCCATGGCCGCCCTAAAACTACATATATGGGGAGTTCCAACCTCATTCATTTCTAACAAACTAAGGTACCGAATCAGTATTTTATTTACTGAATATGTCTCTCTTTCACCTATGACTCTATCATTCTTAAAACAGCTCGAAAAAGAAAAACATTATCCAGATCCACGCTTATTCCTTTACAACATTGAACATATGTGTGCAACCAAACACTGGGCAAATGGTCTTACATCTCTGCATCTATTAATACCAAAAACATGAGATTTACATGTATGTGTTTTCCTCGTAAAGTTTTCCCAAATGTTTGTTTAATAACTAAACCAGAATTGTCATTCAATCGCTTAACATATGTACTTCCTGTCCTACAAGCATTGCCATGTCATTTGTCCTATTTTTCTCTTCTTCTTTTTTTTTTATGGGGGTATTAACGAGACATCTTACATGTACATGATGGAAGCACGTTAACATGACCAAGTGGTGTTTATTTGCTTCATACTAGGATGGCTGTGAATGTTGCTGCTGATAATTGAACAATGGCAATGCAATAGACTCCTTGTTGCCTGTACCAATTCTGTATGCCTCCTTTACAATGTCCATAGTTGTAGATGTTATAACGGAATGACAGTTTGCAATTCCAGGGGCAGATGTTTTAAGTCTTAGTTTATCGTCATCATCCTGGAAGAATAAATATTAATATCCGAGAGAAGTGTCTTTGCACAAAAGTTTATTTTAAAAGAAAGTAGTCTTACACCTACACAGGTAACACCAGATTTTATTTTATAAAAATAAGTCGTGGGAAGACAGAAAGCTTCCAATTCTATAGAATCTAGCAACCACTGCACGACATTTTTGGAATAGTTTTAATAGTTTATGTTTCAATAGTTAAAAAAAATAAAAATCATATTCATTTGATAATAAGCTAAATCTGAGCTTATCTGCAAGCACTACATCTGCAAGGTTTACTTTTCAAAATCATTTTAATACTAGTAGTTCATTAAATACTAATGTATTTTAGCCTAAGCTTACATAATAAATATACAAGATATACATTCAATAGTAATAGAAATTGATGAACAAACAAAATGTACAACCATATGACATCAATATGATATTAAATGCATAAAATATAAGACGATAATAATAATGAAGTTGAACTAAGTAAAATGTTTTATCAAATCACTAAAACGAATCTTTTCAAATTACATCATCCCACCCACTCACCTAAAAAACAACAACAAAGGTTAACAACTTTTGAATCAAAATTATCGTTATGCATGGTCACTTAAAAATTGCCTACCATTTGGGTTTTTAAACACTTTATTTCAGGGTTCTGAAAGACTCTAAAAACACTGTAGATTAACAAATTTCAGTTTTCTTGCATGTATCTAGTGAGGAAAAACAAGATTTAAATATTTTAGTATGTACATATCAAACAAGAGCGTTTAATGGTTTGTGAAATTATTTACTGAAAATATCTGGGTGTGACATTTTAAATACAAAATCTGACGTTATCGATCAAAGGGGTGGTGTAAATACTTATCTGGAGATAACCTGGTCTCATCTTGTGAACCCAGTACTTAAAAAATATGGGTCGTGATGTTTCATACTGGTTCATAATTGCAGTTTGACGTACTATACATATTTTTCTGAGGAAGGTTAGATGAAAAAGGTTAAATGATATACGTACATACATGTATAATCCATACGTTCAATACTCGAATTGTCAAGAAAACGTTCTTGTAATCCTAATATGACACAAGCTGTGTACCACAATGGATTATACCTGTATTATTAAAATGTCATAAACTACATATGCATGTAAATGCAGAAAAGTATAATCCAGTTATTGTTTTGTATTTTATTAAGGGGTTGTGTTTCAATTGGAGGAAATCTTCAAAATGCAATTTTAAAAAAAAAATTGGGTCAAACCATTTTCTACATGTAGTTATTTAAAGAAAATTTATGAGAGCGAGAGAAATAGAGATATTGTTTAAAAGAATTGCTGAAGTAACGTTACATGACAAAACATGCAGCGTCAGGTAGACATTACATTACAGGAAATTATTTTGTACCTAAGGATTTACATCAAATACATGTACCATGAACATGAAATTAAAAACTTATTTTTTTTAATCAAAAGTTTTAACTCTTTATCATTATCTTCCCTTTGGAATTTAAATATGTAATATGTTGATATTTTAATTGATTGTTAAGTGAATTAAAAGAATTGTCGGGAACGAATTTGCGTCAAGAAAAGACTACCTTTGAGAGGTAATGCGCTATTTAGTTAAGCTTTTCCCCTGTTAGCTAAAAGACCTGTTTTCTCAATGTCTTAATTTATTGCAGGATATATATTTTTATTTCTTATTGTAATTTTTTCAAATCTTTAAAAAAAAACATGTAATATGCAGCACCAGTTTTTCATGCTTTTGTTGAATTTCAATGTCTCATAGGTTTAATGACATGCAGTGGATTTATTTTAAAAATATATCTGATTGTTGCTGAAAAAATGTCTTTTACATGACTGTACATAATATCCACATTAAGCACCATTGTATAAAAATAAGTCTTAAGAAGTATAGAATAACATAATTTATATCGTAATTATTTTCTAAGATACTTCACTTCACAGTAATCATTGGTAGTCACATGCAGCAGTTTGCTGCTTGTGTCCTTCCTGATATGATTGCCATGTTGTACATGTATATTCCATTTATTAGAATTAATAAATCAGGAAACACAGTAGTGTATTCAGTGGAAGACAGATTGAATCAAACCTAAAGATAGTGGTGAAGGAAATCAGCTGGTAATTTTACAATATAAGTTAATGACTGTAAACTTTAATACGCGAATCACATACAGTCACGTTTGTGATCAGTAGCATCATGCTGTTCGCTAAATAAATGATTATTGTTTTTTGCAAATGTTAAAGTTGTTGGGTTTACACGCTAAACATTTTAAATGCTGCATATACAGTACCGATCAGACCCAACCTAACACCAGAGTAAACCTCAACTAAACCCCGGGTTTACTTTTGGGGTTTACTTGGGGTTTACTCTTGGTTTACTTTTTCAAAATTTGGGTCCACTCGGTGTTTACTTTGGGTTTACTCTGGGTTTACTTTGGGTTTACTTGGAAATTGCTTTTGAGGTCAACTGCACGCACTGAAGTGTGACGCAGATCCGTCTTTTATCTTTTTATCCTACTGACTGTAATTCCTGCCCCTTGTATATTCCGAATACACAGTAAACGTCTGCTTTCAGGGGTATACTTCTGACTGGGTTTACTCTCTGTGTCCACTCTGGGTTTACTTTGGGTTTACTCTGGGTCCACTCTAGTAAACCCAAAGTAAACCCAGAGTAAACCCAGAAAGTAAACCCAGGGTTTAGTTGGGGTTTACTTTGTGTAGGGTTGGGTCTGATCGGTACTGTAGGAGATAAGGCTTTCCAAAAAAACTTTAAAGAGATTGTTGCGAAAAAGCGGGAATATTCCCTAATGTAGAAAGAACCTTTAAATATCTGTATCGCTTGAATAGTCATGTCTATATATACATTACGTAGAGCACTATATTTACATAGCAGGTCGTATGTATGCAACATACAGTAATACAAAAACATTATACACGCATTTCTATCGAACACGACAACCACCAAATACCACCAAATTGGGAATTTAACACAGCGTTCCTAGATTTCAAAGGTACATGTATTAATGATATTTTCCCAAAATTAAGATTTTTAAAAAATATGCCTCTATGAAACAAAAATTGGAACATATCAAGACATTGTCTTTTAACTCTAAACGTTAAGATTAAATTAATTTTGTTTCAAGGAGGCAGTTTTTCACAACAATGAGGATTCCCCTTTTATAAAGCGTGAAATCTGCCACATTTGTCTGTGTAACCAATTTCAATTTTTTATAGTGTTTTATGAAAGTTAGAACAAACTTTCCAGATAAAATTCTACACAGTTTTATATACAACGTTGCAAGCAAAAAAAAAAAAGAATTGCATCGAATTCTGTAACTTCGATTTTTTCATTTTATCTGCAACTTCTTTAGGGAAAATCAGCATAGTGTCCTTTCTGATATATTTCATTTAATCAAATAAAATATACAACATGACTAAAAGTAGTCATGTTGTATATTTTATTTGATAAAATGAAATATATCAGAAAGGACAATAGGAACCGCAACACCTTCAAATTTGTTCATTGCAATTTTTCATGTATCAAATATATTTTAGTCCTTTTGGTTCTAAACACGATTTGCTACAGTATACTTAGTTGGATTTCTTAGTAGCTGTGATATCGGCAAAGTAGTCACTGGTAAGCAAAACTATAAAACTATTAGCAGTTTTCATTATGAAAACCATTATAATTAATTACTTTGCGAGAAATAATTTTAAAAATCTTGTTTCTGGAAAAGGCCAACAAGAAAGGAAGCTCGAGGTTCGAAAAAAAAAATCCGTCACATCAAATTAACATCCCGGAATGGGATTGTTTCTACTTTAGACAGAAGACAGCATTGATTCAAGTATGTTCCTTGCTGTTTTCAATTCCATTGTTGTGCATTAGAAGAGTATAGAACTGTCATTTGTTGAATGGAAATGTCCCACTACTGTTATACATTCAATTGCTTTATTGACAGTGGCTCATAACAAATTGCTTAGTTTATACTTAATCGCCACTGACGGCTTATTTTCACTGTCAAAGATAACCACAGATATTTCAAATGTAATGATTTTTAGAAGTATCTTAGAAACACATATGTCGTAATGCTTACATAATCAATCAGAAATTATGTATAAGCCCGTCCTTTTGTCTGCTTAATTGTTAAACTTTCTTGAATTAAAAGTATTAAATACTAAAGAGTTCGCGTACATATCATTTGTCATGACCATACCGTTGTCTAGGGGAAAGTACCGTAAAATCTATTCGCTGAAAATAGATAACCTGTAGGAATAATTTGTGTTCTTATATGATTGATTAATACATATACATTGTATATACATTCTATATACATACTGTAGCTCTCTTATTGGATGGTATCCAAAATTTAAAACAAAATATTAAAACGTTACATCCAATCCCCCCGACCTACGAGGTGGTCCTATTGTATGACTTTAATATGTAAAGTCCAACTGCATATAATGATGGGTTCGACATCTACTTGTGTATGTACATTTATTAGTATTTTTTGTTTGTTTGTTTTGTACGTTTTTCTGATGTTGTTTTTTAAAATATATTTTAGGGTGGTTTTTTTGGTGGGGTGTTATTAGCTATTTTAAGCTAACCTTTTGATTTTAATATTCTTAATGAGATACTGTGATCGTTCAAATAGTCAATGGCCCGGCCATTACCGATGTCAGTCTTACGTAACGCACCTTATGAGTTCACATACATGTACTTATTAAATTCTTCTATCAACTATAAGGTGAAAACGTATAGAACATGTTTTGAAAAAACGAAAAACGAACGCTTGTAGTGACATGGCAAATAACATTTATACAACCTTGTACATGAGTATAACATATTATAAATGTCTCCTGATCATTCTACTTGCTATAAGCAGACTACAGTGTACAAATCGCAGCCGAAAGTTTCCTGAAAGGGTTTATTTTGTATACTTTGATCTGTATTAATCAAAATAGAAAGCATACGACAATAACAGATGGTCATCGACCTTTATAGAGCCAACTTTAAAACAATTTTAAAAATTCCTTTCTAGATTTTTGGGTTGACAGACATGTACATAGAAATTGATATTTCTAATCACAGCTTATTTTCAGTGAGAGAAATGAAAAACATGGGACATTTCTTCCCGTAAGACAGGAACATTACGATTATTTGTTCTTGTATCCAAACTACAAACAGCAGTTATGGGCTGATAAGACACTTGCTTCCCGTCCATTCACGTGCGACTTAAAAAAAATATCAAAGTACTCAAAGTACTGGAAAGCGCTAAGCCAAGCCTCATTGCTACTTTTTTCAAATGTCAATTGTTAAAATTAAATAATTTTTAAAATCATAATTATACAGAAAGTAAAAAAAAGGAAGGTGTTTCATGAAAATGCATGATATGTATGAGACCCTGACCATACATGTACCATTTCAATCAATTTAAAGAGAGGCGTTCGTAATGTACTAAAATGTAACTGATTAGTCTGACCACGGACTGACTAAATAAATTGGATGAAAATTCGATTGCGCTAGTGTACATTGGAATTCTGGGGAGAAATTAGACAGTCCGTGTTAAAGAAAACTAGCAACAAGACAAGGCAATAACTCTGATCGCATGCTTTGACACTCCCGAGATACGCACCACTGGCCATCCTTTGTTTACATTGCACAGCGGTCACCCAACATGCGTCTTATTTTAGCAGCATGGAATGCCCTTGACATGTTTAGTTGTGTAATCGGCAATGCACCCTCAGACTTCACTAATATTTTGTTGAAGTTTGCCATTTGTTCTGTTCTTGATTAAAGAAACCCACAAGTCTACGTTCTTTTGCAAAACGTGTAATCTAAATTCAAACTAAAGGATACCTTGATCTTGCTATTTTTAGAAAACGAGCGGTCGGTCAGCATGATCACTAGGTGGCGCTTTTAAAAAGATCATGATATTTAGTGCATTCCTAATAAGCGCTAGCGCATGTGCTTAGCGCTTAATAAAAATGAAATTATATTACTTGAGATTAAAAAAAACCCACAAAAATACGTTAAAACAACATATCGCCGTTCATTGCATTACTAGATGCATTAATCGATTGGTTTAATTGTAACATGAATGAATATGTACAATAGATGGGTATTTGTTATCAATTTGTTCATCAATGATAACGATAAACACCTTTACAACTATGCCATTCAGTTAAACTCGCCAATCAATGGAAGACGCCGTACGGTGGATGAACGGATTAGATCTGCCTGTAAGTCATCTAAAGTAAATAACATTCAGCAACCATATAGTTAAAACTGAATAGCATTATCACAGGTCTACATCTACATGTACATGTACAGTATTTGTATAAGGAAACATGCATATGCATGTTATCAAAATATTAAGGTGTAAGAAAATATATTTATGGATAGCTGAAACGGTGGTGCTCCGTTTGACACATTATAACAAAACACATTGTTTGAGGTATTGGAATGGTCATTTATTAAGCTAAAGTATTATGCCAAAAAGGTGTAAACTTTTACGAATACAACAGACAAAGGAATACAATACCATAATTTGTTAGAAAGGATTGTGACAAATCAAACATTCAGAAGTTGTAACAATCCTAAAAAATACAATATAAAAATCATAAACAGAGTATTGTGACTAGAATCCACCTGAACATAGACCTGGCATATTGTATATACAGTAAATATATTTCAATATTGAAGTGGATATCGTAATTATTTTCCTTTTCATTAAACGAATATCGTATTGTTCCGTTGAGTTATCACAAAAACGTAAAAGTTAATAGCATTAAAATTAAAAAAAAATAATTTATGCTCCTTAGCTTTTTAGGCCTAGCCAAGGAGACTGAGCTTGTTTTTTTGCTTAAGCAGGCATAAAACAGAACACATGTGTAAGAATGAAAATTGTCATTTATTTAGTAAATGACGAAAAGATATATACAAAATAGGGAGCATTCAAAAACATGTTACATAGTTATAAAATTTGACCATGACTCCCTATTATACACACATCTGGAAAATAAATATCTACACAAAACACAAGATAGGGGGCCAAATTAATAAAAGATATTAAACAAAGCAATCATCATAAAATTAATTTAATCATGTGACATTAAACAGTTTATTTTACAACAATATAGATAGCAAAATTTTACAAACTATAAAAACGATTTTAGAAAATGAGTTAAGATTTTGTGAAATTGAAAATACGATACGGAAGTCAACATTTGGACTTGAGCTCGAGTAAAGTAAATACATTTAGAGAGATAACTTTTTACAAGGAAATTGTTCTGAAAGTAACACGTTTCAAGACGTGTCCTTTTTCCTTGAATCCTTGAAGTTACATGTATTTCTCTTTTAAGGATACAATAATTCTGTTTGTTAACTGTAGTTCAAAAGATTTTAAGCATTAACTCCGTATCATTATTGACAAAACAGGAATTTTATCGGGTTTTTTTTTTCTCACCCGCTTCACGAGAGTGAAAGAACAGGTCAAATGCAAAGTTTTTATCGTTTGAATAGTCGATACACTTCACCTTGGACTTTTTAAAACGTAATGTTTAATCACTCTATAGTTTCAAAATCGGCTTTATAGATTATTTAGTCTGCTGTTCTTGTATTGACTTACCTAAAATTGGCTTTTGAAAACACGTACAGGGGGTCGTCTGACTTAGTGCAAAACTTACGCTCAAAATAAAAAAAAAGCTGTCTGTGTATTTGTAACTAAATATGTAACCATTTTCACACCCTCATTCAAAGCTTCTTTATATTACAGTTATATGAATGCAAACCTCCACTAAATTACAAAAAAAGTGTAAAGTCAATGAAAACTATATGGCGGAATTATTGAAACACATTTTTTTTTTAATTTATCTATATTATTTTTTGGGTGTGGAGGGGGGGGGGGGCAAGATAAGGCCTATCTCGACTTGTACCTTTTCTTGATTTTTTATGCGCTTCAAGAGGTGGGGCTTAGTGACATACAGTTGTCGTTTATGATCGCGTCAGTTGAACGGATGTGGATTATCAAAGACACAGGTATTTTTGAACTTTTCATTTTTCGATTGCTTCTAGCATAGTTGAATTTTTTAAGGCAAAGGCGTTAAATATGAAACATTCATTATACTAAATAAATGACGGTTTTATTAAATTTATAAAATTTGACTATACGGATCATTAATATACTAGTATTACATTTTAACGCCCTACCCCCGATCACACCCGGAAAAAAAGTTACGACAAAAAGTTATGTAAAAAATGAATAAAAAAAGCCAACATTTTGGGATCATTAAGACAATATAAAAACAAGCAAAACAGGAGATTTTCTTGAAGTAGTTGTCATGTTTGCATCGCGTTTTCTTGATAAAGACAGGCCTGTAGCTGTGGTAAGTCTGTGTAATAGTTATGCCCATCGTAAATGGGAAAAAAATCATTTTACATGTAGCTCCATTTGTTATTGGCATATTCATTTTTCAAGAACCTACAATTTCAAAAACGGGGTTTTCAAAAAAAAAAAACAAAAAAAAAAACAAAAATAAGGAAATTCACAACGGCTTGTTGCACGGATTTCATTGTTTTAATAGTTACACTATAAACTGCATTCTTCACTTCTTCGAAAAGTGCCCACGTTAACAGAACTATAACTTATATCCTAAAATAAAAAAGAAGTATCGCAACCTTCAATTTTCGTGAGAAATTAATTGTAAAATCTCTTTTAGATTATACCCTCCCCTACCCCCCCCCCCCCAGAAAAAAATAAAATGAAATGCCCCATGTTTAGACATTTTTATGATAATACATGTATTTCATAAATACACATGTACAATTGTATCTTACAAATATCTTGAAATAAATTCAAAAAGTTGTCTCTAAGATAACAAGAGAGAATTTGTTTGGCTATCAGCTGTTACCCGAGAAAATTATACAAGTATTTTTATCTAATGATAAAAGTACTTCGTTGACAGCAAACAAAAAAAAATCTTATAAATTTACAATATTGATTTCATTAATATGCCTTATAAACGTAAATTCTATTCATGACAATATTATCAAGATTCCTGAAGCCTATCCTTAGATAAGAACGACTAACTGTTCGATAGTTAGAGTTGAGATCGCTCCGATTCGTTATAGCGTTCTAAAATTGTTGGGTTTTTTTCTATTCTGTAGTAGGGGAACATATAGAAAGAGGACAGAAAATAAAATCATGTATTTAAGATTTAATCTGACTTTAATAAAGGATATTAATAAAAAACATGAAATCGTCTTCTTTTAAAACACCGTTGATCTGGCAAATTATTAGCTGCAAAACCGTAGCTCTACGGAAAATGCGGGTTGACGGACCGTGGCGCTACAGTTCCATCCAAAAACTGTGTATTTATTGCGCACAAAAAGTTGCGCCCTGTTTTTCACTCGAAAAACTTATTTACTAATTTAGGAATTTATTCTGTGAAAGTTTTAATTTTAAAAAAAATTCTAAGACATTTCACTTTAGATGTCATTACTTTACTTGCCTATATGAATATCATTTATACACCCCCACCATCCCCTTAAAGTCAAACGATGCGGTTTGTTTAGCAGAAGGATAAAAACGTACGCTCAACTAGGACCTGACATGATATTAACAATGCTTCACTTTTCGTGGTCGGTTAGGGTGTTAAGGAAAACGTTTGAGGCAAGAAAAGCGGTGATTCAGTAGTAAAATATCTCAGAAATTTTTTATAGAAAATTTATTTATAGAATTTATTCTTGAAAAAGTTTAATAAATCCAAAACCGTGTGCAACTTTTTGTGCGCAATAAATACACATATTTTTATATGTGAACGAAACAGTAGCTCCACAGTCCGTCAACCTTAAATTTCCGTGATGCTACATTTCTGAAGCAGGTACATTTCGCGCGATCACTTGAATATCTTTAAAAGAGAAAAAAAAAATTGAAAAAACCAAACAGGTCAAATTTGGTTACTATTTTTATGAAGGACAAACCCGATTACATGAAGTAATAAAAACGAGCCGTTTAAAATTAATTTCTTTATTTTCTCTTTTTGGTCCATTCGTGTAATACATGTAGATGCATCGACGTAGCATTAACCCGATCTTGGATACGAGAAATTTTCAAAATTTGATAGTTTTAAAACCTGTAGATTAAAGTATTAAAAATGCTTAAAAATTGGTGTGTTGGATGGAATCGTACAGTAGAATATGCACGATAAAGTCTATTCTCTTTGCTCACTAGCTTTCATTGATTGGAACACTAATCTAACCCGATCGTATACAAGAGTCACTTTCAAACATTATTTACGTAAATACCTGTTGATTAAAAGTAACGAAAGTAAAAAAAATAAGTTTCAAAATCTATTCGCCAGAAGTGAAAAAAAATTTGGAAAACGAATTAGGAACAGAATGACTGACAAACCGAGATAAAGACTATACAGTACCGATCAGACCCAACCTAACACCAGAGGCGAGTTCAACAAAGCGAGCGCTCGCCAAAATTCCCTATACCCGCAACACAAATTTTGGCGAGCGATCGCGAGCGCTCGCTCTGTTGAACTCGCCTCTGAGTTAACCCCAACTAACATGAATAAACCCCGGGTTTAATCTGGATTTACTTTGGGTTTACTCGGGATTTGCTTTTGGGGTCAACTGTCCGCACTGAAGTGTGAAACAGACCCGTCTTTTATCTTACATGTACATGTACATGTACCATCTCACTGCCTGTAATTCCTGCCCCTTGTATATTCCGAATACACATGTAGCGTCTGCTTTAAATTTAAGGGGTATACTTCTGATCGGGATTTACTCTCTATGTCCACTCTGGGTTTACTTTTATTAGGTTTAAATTGGGTCCACTCTAGTAAACCCGGAGTAAACCCAGAGTAAAACCTGAAAGTAAACCCAGTATTTAGTTGGGGTTTACTTTCAAATTGTTAGATTGGGTCTAATCGGTACTGTAGTCCCCCCCCCAACCCCCACCTCCGGGTTTCACCGGAGGGGGGGGGGGGCTAATAAAGAAAAAAACCCACCAGTTTCTATAAATATAAAACCTGTGAATAAATGCTTTAAGCAAAAGGACAATAAAAGACGAAATGTCCAAGAAAATACTTTCTCCCTTGTTTTCTTCAATTTTTAAACAAATGTATATTATAATAATTATTCACTCAAAGTTAAGTTTTACAAAAAGTACACAATAACTTAAGATGAATACGAATTGCAACGTGCACGTACTGCCAAATGGACTAATATATCATGAATTGAATATGACATTGGAGGGCATTTTTTATCTATTTCAACGTTGATAGCTTAAACGAATAGATACATGTACATGTACATGTAATTGTGTATACTACAACTTACATTAAAGGGATTTAGTCACGATTTGAGCTCAAAATTTTGAATTTAATTTTTCCATTTTTAATGTTTAGAATGGTTAATATGGGTATTTGTAATGCATTGTCAAAATTTGAAAGTCAAATATTGAGTTATAAGCAAGATACAGAGTTTGAAATTCTTTGTTTTGTAAACAAAGCTCGAGCCATGTTATTTTTTACATTTGTGTTTTAATGGTATACATTTCAATCTAATGTTGTTTTCTTCTGTTGATAATATTATTTATAAACACATTTAATATGTTTACCTTGTTTTCCACAAGTCATTTTGTCAAATGTAATGGTAATTCCATACTTTACATTATATGTTAACAAATATAAGACTCGAGCTTTGTTTACATAACAATGAATTCTTACCTCTGCATCTCTTATATAACTTGAATTCTAACATTTAAATTTTGGTCAATCATTCAAAATGTGCAAGTAAACCATTTTATATCTAAAAAATATATAATAAAATTTTGATCTAAAATCGTGTCCAAGTCCCTTTAATATCATCGAAAGCGTTCTTGGTTTGGGTCATTAAATGGTTACAATGAAAATTCCTTGAACTCAAATAAAATCGCAACATTTTTATAATCATAAAATTATGTAACCCAAACTTCACCACATAGGGGACCATGATCATGTACAAGCTTCATAGAGTTTCGTTTGAGACATTATTTATTCTCTGTGCAAGCTCTCATTCCAAAAAAAAAAAGATTCCATAAAGAAGTATTTGTTCAACAACAGAAACTATTGAATTGATTTAGAAATCAATTGAGCTTCTATGTGATCAATTACAGTTTGAAGTCGCTCTCAGTGGCATTGCTTTCACAACAACGCTATATAGTGATCTCCAGGTTCGATTTTATGTCATTCTACAAATAATCTTGAAATTCGTAAAGCTTGGTATACAAATAGCTGTCAACCAGGAGATGTCACGGTGTGTTTTATAGGAGTGTTTCCACAAGATATAAGACTTTAAAAAAAAATCAAAGTACCAAAGAGCCTTAAACTATTATCTCGGGCACTTTTACCGGTAAACATTATATACAAATGACAGTAATGTAAGACGTTAAAGGTTTTCACGTTCACTCCGTTGAATAGATATCAATGGTTAAATGAATCATTTATTCAAGAGAGGATAAAGGTATATTCAATGGAGGATAATTTTAATTAAGGGTCCTCCACAGACCTGGAAAAAGTTATATATACAAGCTCATTCTTTTAAAATACTTAAAGATATGGATTTTGAGCATGTGTTCTACTTGAAAATGACCAAATAATTTCAATTTTAGCGTAAAAAATCAATTTTCTAAATTTTACCGCTCTTTATGAAATTAAGTCTCTGCTGCATTCGAACTCGGGACCTGCGGGTTGGTAGTCAGAAGCTAAACTCATTGCGCCACAGCGATAGACCCACCGTTCTGGCGATATAAACTGTTTCACAATGCGTTAAAAACGCCATTTTGTGACGTACTGTCATAAAAAGTAGAAGTCACGGGGTGTCGAGGATCCTTAACATTATTTTAAATGACTTTAATTTATATATTTTATTTATGGTTTGTACAATATCATTATGAGAGTGAAAATGAACCGAATCTATCAGACTGTTGCGAGGAACAAAACTGAAAATTTTGCTTTGGAAGTTGTTAAAGTTTTTAAAGAGTAATCATTTTATTTAAAATAGAAATAAAATCACCTTTCTGTAACTTGTATACCATATTTGCTAATTTAGCATTAAAAGAATGTTGGCATTTACTGAAACAATTGTCACTGTTGGTAAAAAATCAGTTCAATAATAGATCAAGTGAGGTCATATATGTAATCAAGAGAAATAAGAAGTATAAACATTACGTATGTTTTTTACATTGATATCTTACTGTAGGTTTATTGATCTGACAAAGAAATTATGCAGTGTTGCAGAAAAAATGCATGACCTATTTATTAAGGACAAAATTAAGCGCTTTTTTCCCTGTGATTGTGTATCAAAACGCTACAAACGTTCGTGAAAGAAAAGTAGTGATTTATTAGAAGGAAATTATGGTGGCATATCTCTGCCCCTTGTGTGCAAGTTATTTTTCTATTTACTATGTCGACATGCAAGATAAATATGTTGACATGCAAGATAGTTATGTCAACATGCAACATATATATGTTGACATGCAAGAAAACTGCAATCAAATAAGAATTATAACAAGTATTCCTTTTAAAGGAATGATCGGCATGTTGGCTATTATCTTTGGTCAGCTTTGTTATGTAATGCGAAAGCATTCCGCTACATGTTTTGTTGATTTCCAATATAATTAACATTTTTTGAAAAAAAGATAAGATTGCATGTAAACGAAAATTGTCTATCAAATGTTAATATAGGAAACTATTTGGCAAACTTAAAGGAGATGATATTAAACTTTGTTTAAAGATAACCAAAATACTACATTCAATTAGAAGTCTTGTAACTTCTAAATTGTAATTAATCCAAAACCTAACTTTAACAGCTTATCTATTTATTTACAATCCAAATATCATGTTTATCCCCGGACAAATGGAGTATGAGTCTGTTTGGGTACGAGTCAGTTTGGGTACGACTTCACTTTACTCCGAACGAAAATGGCATGAATATGCTTTACTTTTAGTAGGCGAATTGTACTTCCGATAAATATTCTTACGCATATGTGAAGACAAACGTCATTAGAATCAGTTTGTATGTAACTGTATAAATGTTTTAATTTCAATGCATACGAATAGGAGTAACGTTTATTTAGTATTCTACGTGTAATTAAAGATTTAAATGAGGCTGCCATTGCAAAGAAAATAAAGTAGTGCAAGGCGCAATGCGTGCGCAAATAGTAAAATTTGCCGGATGCCTCATATGGACACAACTGTGATCGGCCGAAGCCGATCACAAAAATCAAAACAAAATCTCAAATATCGCCAACATGTGACATCCAAGATGCTAGATGCTACCTATTTATGTCGACAGCATTTTATTTATGTTATCATGCAAAATAGATATGTTGACATGCAACATATTTATGTCGACATGCAACTTATTTATGTTAACATGCAACTTCTTTGTGTCGACATGCATCTTATTTTTGTCGACATGCAACTTAGTTATGTTAACATGCAAGATAAATATGTTGACATGCAACATATTTAAGTCGACATGCAACTTAGTTATGTTGACATACAACTTATAAGTTGTATGTCAACATATTTATCTCGCATGTAAACATAACTAAGTTGCATGTCAACATATTTATCTCGCATGTCAACATAAGTAAGTTGCATGTTGACATAAATAAGTTGCATGTCGACATAGAGAAGTTGCATTTGACATAAATCAGTTGCATGTCGGCATAGAGAATTTGCATGTTGACATAAATAAGTTGCATGTCAGCACATTTATCTTGCATGTTAACATAAATAAGTTGAATGTCGACATAAATAGGTAGAATCTAGCATCTTGGATGTCACATGTAGGCGATATTTGAGATTTTTGGAGATTTTGTATAAGTCTAATTTCATTTCAATTTTCTTGCATGTCAACATAGTTATGTTGCATGTTGACATAATAATCTTGGATGTCAACATATTTATCTTGCATGTTGACATATTTGATAGAAAAATAACTTGCACACAAGGGGCAGAGATATGCCACCATATAGAGTGAGTGGTTATGGTACCGAAAATATGCCTTGGATACCCCCCTCCCCGGTAAATAAAATTATCTCTCTACCCCTCCACCATTTTACCCGTTTTAGAGATGTGCGTGTGAAAAAAAAACCTTATATAACTTATTAATTTTGATTTTCCATAAGAAACAAACTTGATGAAAACTATGAAGGGTTGTCTTTATAGGTACATGAGGTCGATGAAAACACGATATACATCGTCGGAAATCCTCGGCCAGTGTCCTAATCGAGTAAGCTGACCGTAGGTTTTCAATGATGTAAGAAATAAACCCTTATAGTTGACCGAACTTTCAAACAAGTAATAAATATGCGTATTACATTTTTAAAATAAATCGTGAAGGAAAAAACCCCCACATTTTTCGTTGTTGCAAAACATTTACATTTGTCCACGAACTTTTTGGACAACCCTCGTATGTTGCTATAATTGTAATTAGGAACCACATTTACGCAACTTACTTATTGTACGAGCATATAAAATATGTAAAATAAACTAATAGTGCTACAAATTGTCATTTTGTGTCTGTCAAAAAGCAAGAGGCAAAACTATATGTATTATCACATCAACTTTCATACATGAATAGTGTACGTTTTCTATTAAAGCTTGTTTTATCAAAAGCTCGTTTTATCAAAAAACGATATTACTTTGTTTTTTCTGTAAACTTTTATGAGATCAATAATTAAATATTCAAAACGTTTTTAAACTATATTATGACTTGTAATTAGATATTATGATATAATTTCATATCAGTTTCATTTTAAATCCACAATTATTTCTTAATATTTTGATTTCGTTTGACAAAGTTTGTAGTTTTTTAAATCAAGGATTCTTGTGGGATATTTTGAATATCAAAATAGAATCCACTGCAATGGTGTTTGACGGCAGGGGGGGTCTTCATCGAGCAATATTCTTTCCTGATACAGAATAACAGCATTGTTAACTTTGAACTTTAAAGTTGCTATGCGGAAAAACAAGCATCAAAAATCTAAATTGATTTATAACTGAGAATTTGAAGTGTAAAATTGCATTAAAACCCCAAACTTTGGTGATGGACGAAACGCTGTTCAGCGACCAAATATTTCTTTCTTTCAGGACATTTTTATTTCTTTCATGACACTTACAAAAAATAATCCGAAACGCATTCATATTGCTTCCGTTCGACATATCTTTCTGACTTGTTTTTAAACTTTGCTTAAACATTTTTCTCATAACCATTGTTAATTATTGTTGTTTTCCAACTTGTGATTTTCTTGCTTTGATGGACTTTTTGTTGGACTTACAAAAGGAAAGAAAAAATTAAACAAAGTTAATACAGCAATTAAATATACTATTATTTTCTATTATTTATTAAACAGTATTTTAGAAAATATTCTATATGTTGCGGTTTCCATAAAATGTTTTCGTGTAGCACCCATACAAGATAACTTAGCTAGATTTAAGTTAAAGGGTGTATTAACAGTATTCGTCATGATTATGATAAACCGGTAAAATTGTCTTATATTAGTCAAGTGGTAAAAGTCGATTTTGAAAAGTTATAAGAATCCTTACTGGTAAGATTAACACAATGACCCCTTATCTTCGGATGCTCTCTGTTATATAACAGAGAGCATCCCAAGATAAGGGGTCATTGTGTTAATCTTACCAGTAAGGATTCTACACGGTGTATTCTGTTGGAATTCGACTCATGTTGATAATAAACACAAATTCATAAATCAATAAATAAAACGCAATATCATAATTTAGAGGATGAAAACGGGTTTCGGACAAGATCAAACTATTAACATGCAATTACTTCAGAGTAAAAATTACACCGAAAACAAATAACATTTTGTAGAGCAAACAGAAGAAATATTGAAATATTGTTTTAATACATATATGTAAACTTTAAGCTCAAAGAGAAGGATCTCTATGCATGGTTGTGTAAGCCATAACCCTAAAAAAACTAACAAAGTTAAAAATGAACTCATAGTGGACTGTCACGAGAAAGTGACACTTAATTCCCCTTAATGCATATACACTTCAAGTGTTGATGGAATTTTTAATGCGACAGCTCTTTTTATCAACAAAAATGGTATGCAATATGGACTAAACAACAAAATACAATCCAATAATCCAATAAAATTAAGAATTAAAAAGCAATGTTATGATGATTACCAAGATATGGACTTGGTTAGTCACGGGATTAAATCCCCTGTCCTCTGAAGACGCATTTAAATGAACGTTTTAATTATTCTTTAGGTTTCTAGATGGAACTATATCGGTATTTATAAGTGTACATATTGTGATTATAATTTAGATGTTGTACGTTTTATCGACCCTTAACTTATACGTTTTGTCAAAGTAATTTACATGTACTTGGTTAATTAAAACCTTTCTCCAAAATGCTGCATACGATGTTTATAATTCGTATAGCAATGCTAATAAAGTACACCAAAACCTATAATAACTTTTCTTCACGTTACGATGCCAAATACATTAATCAAAGTACTGAAGTACTGACGGGAGTTGATTTTATTGATTATATTATATAGTTTAAAATCAACGATATGTGATTTCGCATGGCAAGTAATTTCTTAAGTGTATTTTGTCGACAAGAATTCTGAGCTTTGGACGGAAAACCCCATATGAATCATGTTGTGAAATATAAATTTAATATGTATCAGTAATCAAAATATTTCTGAAAAAGTGTATCCAAGCAATTTTTTAACAAATAATAATAAAGCCTAGTCAACGCCAGTACTGGTTCTATCTTTAGATTAGGTAGTCTGCCCTTGATTCCAAGCGTAGGAATACATATGACTATAAAAATATCTAAATTGTCCTTATCATTTAAAATTTGACTATTTTCAAGATATTTATAAATACATTTCCTTAAAAAATAATGCTTCAGAATACGTTACATCGAATTTATCTATTATTTTCAAACACTAAGTCTTGTCAGCGGTGATGATTTGTGCTTAGGTCCAAACACTGTTTCACTTCCGGTTTGCCTGAGTAACTGCATAGGAGAGTTGATTAAAATCAACTCACAAAAAAGACAACGCGATATGACATCAACATTTTCGGAGTCTTCTCTTTCCTAATGACCTATGTCTTTCTGTTATTTTTATGGTCTAAATTTTACCTATTGTAAACTTAATACATGTACATTACTTGAGCAATTTCCGCTTTATATACCGCAAACCAGTTTATAAAAAGCGTTAACTGTTCAATGTTATATTATAATCGTATAACATTGTTAGAAATTAAATTTATTCCTTGTAAATTAATTGTATACGAGTAAGTTTTGAAAATAAAGCACATTATTTTCAAAACAAACGATTTATTGTGCAAAATTTAAATACAACGTCAAAAGGGTTAATAAGTTTTGCACGCGCGTAGGCAAGTAACGTTCAAGGATAGATTGATTTGATTAGCATCTCAAATAAGGTGGTTCATTAATGTTATGTTGAATACTACTTAAGCTATTACGAAACAACATTACTGTTGACGGTCATACGGACTAAAATATAAACAAACCGCCAATGTGATTTTCATGCTGGGCCTTAATAATTATAACTTATTAGAACAAGATCAATGACTGTATTTTTCTTAATTCTTCTTCATGTAGATATTTTACAGAAAATTGTTTGAGAAAAAATATTTACGATTTAAGGGCAACCCTTATAAATCTGTACCATGGGAAAAACAATAAATGATAAGTTAGCCATTTGCTTACAAGAACACTGCAAATTGTTTGCTTATGAATTAACCCACGTTCACATTTACAATGTAAATATTTGCAAAATAAGATAAACCATAAAAAATGGAATGAATGTCTAGATATGATTCATATTTCAGGTTCAGGAACTTAAGGCAAATAGAATGATTGCAACACTGACCTAAAATGAAGTTTTTACATTATGTATGCGTTCTTTTGATGACAATAAAAACAGCACAAATCGTAAGGTCTAATGACGCAAAACAAGAAGAGTCAACAAAAAATATTTCAAAAGAAATAAGTACACCGCGGACAAACACCACATTGCAATCAAATAGAACAGCAACACTGTCGCCACTTATCCAGACTCCACAAAATGCACACGAGTCGAAAGAAATATTATTTTCAAAACTAGGCACTACATCAACATTCACGATAGAGTCCACAAATCATGTACAAAGTAACCCGACAAAAAGTCTCAAATCTTCGGACTCATCTATCTTTGTATCAAGCAGGTATAAGCTAGGTACTACTAGTGAATCGATTGTTACCAAACCCTCAACCGACACATCACGTGCGACAACGTCATCAACAAATCCTGTAGAACAAACAAGTCCAACTCTATCTGAACAAACAGTGAGTAAAGGTTCTGATACTAACACTTTGCCTTCTACATCTTCAATGACAAACAGCACAAAAATGGTACAAACAGCCGTCACTCATTCCCAAGATCAGATATCAACAACAAGCAGTCCTGAATCTACGACTAGTCAAGAACATTTTACAACTAAACTCTTATTCATTGTACCGACAACAAGCACCGGACCAATTACAGATGCTAATACAAATAGCACATCTTTGGACTCATTGACTCGTGTATCAAGCAACCAAACAAGCAAAAGTTCAGTAACTCGTATATCAAAAGAATCTCACTCTTCGAACGATTTAACGACGGCAAAATCTATATCAACAAATTTTGTAAAGCCAACAAATACATCTCCATCTCAACAAACAATGATCACAGGTTCTGACTCTAACACTGCGCCATCTACCACTAGTCAAGAACATTCAACAACTGAAACCTCTACAATGACACAGTCAACAAGCATTGAACACAATATAGATATGACTACTACTAGCACATCGTTCGACTCATCGACTTTAGTATCACGCAAGCAGACATCAGAAACTACAGTATCTAGTGAATCAACATTAATTACAGACTCCCAAAAGGACTTATCAAGTGCAAAACCAAAATCAAACGCTTTCGTGGAGCCAACAAATCCATCTCCATCTCAACAAACAATGAGCACAGGTTCTGACACCAACACTTTGCCGTCGACATCTTCATTGTCAAGCAGCACTTCAGACACTACAACAGATGTAAAAACAACCACCGCCTCTGGTACAACAGGTCAGACATCAACAACAAGCAGTGTGCCATCTACGACTAGTCCAGAACATTCAACAACTGAAACCTCAACAGTGACACAGTCAAGACGCATTGAACCCAATACAGATATGACTACTAGAAGCACATCTTTGGACTCATCGACTCTAGTATCAGGCCAGCAGACAACAGAAACTACAGTATCTAGTAAATCGACATTTACCGACTCCAAAACAGACTCAACAAGTGCGAAACAAATATCAACCACTTCCTTGGAGTCAACAAATCCATCTCCATCTCAACAAACATTGAGAACAGGTTCTGACACCAACACTTTGCTTTCGACATCTTTAATGTCAAGCAGCACTTTAGACACTACAACAGATGTAAAAACAACCACCGCCTCTGGTACAACAGGTCAGACATCAACACCAAGCAGTGCGTCATCCACCACTAGTCCAGAACATTCAACAACTGAAACATCAACAGTAACACAGTCAACAAGCATTGAACACAATATAGATATGACTACTAGTAGCACATCTTTGGACTCATCGACTCTTGTATTAGGCAAGCAGACAACAGAAACTACAGTATCTAGTGAATCGACATTTACCGACTCCCAAACAGACTCAACAAATGCGAAACGAATATCAAACACCTCTGTGGAGACAACAAATCCATATCAATCTCAACAAACATTAAGCACAGGTTCTGACACCAACACTTTGCTTTCGACATCTTTAATGCCAAGCAGCACTTCAGACACTACAACAGATGTAAAAACAACCACCGCCTCTGGTGCAGCAGGTCAGACATCAACAACAAGCAGTGCGCCATTTACCACTAGTCCAAAACGTTCAACAACTGAAACCTCAACAATGACAAAGTCAACAAGCATTGAACCCAATACAGATATGACTACTAGTAACACATCTTTGGACTCATCGACTCTAGTATCAGGCCAGCAGACAACAGAAACTACAGTATCTAGTGAATCAACAATGCTTATCAACTCCCTCACAGACTCAACAAGTGCAAAATCAATATCAACCACTTCTGTGGAGCCAACAAATCCATCTCCATCTCAACAAACAATGAGCACAGGTTCTGACACCAACACTGTGCCTTCGACATCTTCAATGTCAAGCAGCACTTCAGACACCACAACAGATGTACAAACAACCACCGCCTCTGGTACAACAGGTCAGATATCAACAACAAGCAGTGCGCCATCTACCACTAGTCCAGAACAATCAACAACTGAAACATCAACAATGACAAAGTCAACAAGCATTGAACCCAATACAGATACGACTACTACTAGCACATATTTAGACTCATCGAGTCTTGTATCAGTCCAGCAGACAACAGAAACTACAGTATCTAGTGAATCAACAATACTTACCTACTACCACACAGATTCAACAAGTGCAAATCCAATATCAACGTCAACAAATCCATCTTCATCTCAACAAATAATGAGCACAGTTTTTGACACCAACACTGTGCCTTCGAGATCTTCAATGTCAAGCAGCACTTCAGACACCACAACAGATGTACAAACAACCACGGTCTATGGTACAAAAGGTCAGACATCAACAACAAGCAGTGCGCCATCTACCACTAGTCCAGAACATTCAACAAATGAAACCTCAACCATCACACAGTCAACAAGCATTGAACCCTATACAGATACGACTACTACTAGCACATCTTTAGACTCATCGACTCTAGTATCAGGCCAGCAGACAACAGAAACTACAGTATCTAGCGAAACAACAATACTTACCGACTCCCAAACGTACTCAACAAGTGCAAAACCAATATCAACCATATCTGTGGAGCCAACAAATCCATCTCCATCTCAACAAACAATAAGCACAGATTCTGAAACCAACACTTTGCCGTCGACATCTTCAATGTCAAGCAGCACTTCAGACACTACAACAGATGTACAAACAACCACCGCCTATGGTACAACAGGTCAGACATCAACAACAAGCAGTGCGGCATCTACTTCTAGTCCAGAACATTCAACAACTGAAACCTCAACAGTGACACAGTCAACAAGCATTGAACCCAATAAAGATATGACTACTAGTAGCACATCTTTGGACTCATCGACTCTAGTATCAGGCCAGCAGACAACAGAAACTACAGTATCTAGTGTATCGACATTTACCGACTCCCACACAGACTCAACAAGTGCAAAACCAATATCAACCACTTCTGTGGAGCCAACAAATCCATCTCCATCTCAACAAACAATTAGCACAGGTTTTGACACCAACACTGTGCCTTCGACATCTTCAATGTCAAGCAGCACTTCAGACACCACAACAGATGTACAAACAACCACCGCCTCTGGTACAACAGGTCAGATATCAACAACAAGCAGTTCGCCATTTACCACTGGTCCAGAACATTCAACAACTGAAACCTTCACAGTGACACAGTCAACAAGCATTGAAACCAATACAGAAATGACTACTAGTAGCACATCTTTGGACTCATCGACTCTAGTATCAGGCCAGCAGACAACAGAAACAACAGTATCTAGTGAATCGACATTTACCGACTCCCAGATAGACTCAACAAGTGCGAAACCGATATCAACCACCTCTGTGGAGACAACAAATCCATCTCCATCTCAACAAACAATGAGCACAGGTTTTGACACCAACACTGTGCCTTCGACATCTTCAATGTCAAGCAGCACTTCAGACACCACAACAAATGTACAATCAACCACCGCCTCTGGTACAACAGGTCAGACATCAACAACAAGCAGTGCCCCATTTACCACTAGTCCAGAACATTCAACAACTGAAACCTCAACAATCACACAGTCAACAAGCATTGAACCTAATACAGATACGACTACTAGTAGCACATCTTTAGACTCATCGACTCTTGTATCAGGAAAGCAGACAACAGAAACTTTTGTATCTAGTGTATCGACATTTACCGACTCCCACACAGACTTAACAAGTTCAAAACCAATATCAACCACTTCTGTGGAGCCAACAAATCCATCTCCATCTCAACAAACAATGAGCACAGGTTCTGACACCAACACTGTGCCTTCGACATCTTCAATGTCAAGCAGCACTTCAGACACCACAACAGATGTACAAACAACCACCGCCTCTGGTACAACAGGTCAGATATCAACAACAAGCAGTTCGCCATTTATCACTAGTCCAGAACATTCAACAACTGAAACCTCAACAATGACAAAGTCAACAAGCATTGAACCCAATACAGATACGACTACTAGTAGCACATCTTTAAACTTATCGACTCTTGTATCAGGCCAGCAGACAACAGAAACTACAGTATATAGTGAATCAACAATACTTACCGATTCACACACAGACTCAACAAGTGCAAAACCAATATCAACCACTTCTGTGGAGCCAACAAATCCATCTCCATCTCAACAAACCATGAGCACGGGTTTTGACACCAACACTGTGCCTTCGACATCTTCAATGTCAAGCAGCACTTCAGACACCACAACAGATGTACAAACAACCACGGTCTATGGTACAACAGGTCAGACATCAACAACAAGCAGTGCGCCATCTACCACTAGTCCAGAACATTCAACAACTGAAACCTTCACAGTGACACAGTCAACAAGCATTGAAAACAATACAGATATGACTACTAGTAGCACATCTTTGGACTCATCCACTCTAGTATCAGGCCAGCAGACAACAGAAACTACTGTATCTAGTGTATCGACATTTACCGACTCCCACACAGACTCAACAAGTGCAAAACCAATATCAACCACTTCTGTGGAGCCAACAAATCCATCTCCATCTCAACAAACAATGAGCACAGGTTCTGACACCAACACTGTGCCTTCGACATCTTCAATGTCAAGCAGCACTTCAGACACCACAACAGATGTACAAACAACCACCGCCTCTGGTACAACAGGTCAGATATCAACAACAAGCAGTTCGCCATTTATCACTAGTCCAGAACATTCAACAAATGAAACCTCAACAATGACAAAGTCAACAAGCATTGAACCCAATACAGATACGACTACTAGTAGCACATCTTTAGACTCATCGACTCTTGTATCAGGCCAGCAGACAACAGAAACTACAGTATCTAGTGAATCAACAATACTTACCGACTCACAAACAGACTCAACAAGTGCAAAACCAATATCAACCACTTCTGTGGAGCCAACAAATCCATCTCCATCCCAACAAACAATGAGCACAGGTTTTGACACCAACACTGTGCCTTCGACATCTACAATGTCAAGCAGCACTTCAGACACCACAACAGATGTACAAACAACCACCGTCTATGGTACAACAGGTCAGACATCAACAACAAGCAGTGCGCCATCTACCACTAGTCCAGAACATTCAACAACTGAAACCTTCACAGTGACACAGTCAACAAGCATTGAAACCAATACAGATATGACTCCTAGTAGCACATCTTTGGACTCATCGACTCTAGTATCAGGCCAGCAGACAACAGAAACTACAGTATCTATTGAATCGACATTCACCGACTCCCAAACAGATTCAACAAGTGCGAAACCGATATCAACCACCTCTGCAGAGACAACAAATCCATCTCCATCTCAACAAACAATGAGCACAGGTTCTGACACCAACACTTTGCTTTCGACATCTTTAATGTCAAGCAGCACTTCAGACACTACAACAGATGTACAAACAACCACCGCCTCTGGTACAACAGGTCAGACATCAACAACAAGCAGTGCCTTATCTACCACTAGTCCAGAACATTCAACAACTGAAACCTCAACAGTGACACAGTCAACAAGCATTGAAACCAATACAGATATAACTACTCGAAGCACATCTTTAGACTCATTGACTCTAGTATCAGGCCAGCAGACAACAGAAAGTACAGTATCTAGTGAATCGACATTTTCCGACTCCCACACAGACTCAACAAATGCAAAACCAATATCAACCACAACTGTGGAGCCAACAAATCCATCTCTATCTCAGCAAACAATGAGCACAGGTTCTGAAACCAACACTTTACCGTCGACATTATCAATGTCAAGCAGCAGTTCAGACACTACAGCAGATATAAAAACAACCACCGCCTCTGGTACAACAGGTCAGACTTCAACAACAAGCAGTGCCTCATCTACCACTAGTCCACAACATTCAACAACTGAAACCTTCACTGTGACACAGTCAACAAGCATTGAACCCAATACAGATGTGACAACTAGTAGCACATCTTTGGACTCATCGACTCTAGCATCAGACAAGCAAACAACAGAAACTACAGTATCTAGTGAATCGACATTTTCCGACTCCCAAACAGACTCAACAAGTGCAAAACCGATATCAACAACCTCTGTGGAGACAACAAATCCATCTCCATCTCAACAAACAATGAGCACAGGTTCTGACACCAACACTTTGCTTTCGACATCTTTAATGTATAGCAGCACTTCAGACACTACAACAGATGTACAAACAACCACCGCCTCTGGTACAACAGGTCAGACATCAACAACAAGCAGTGCGCCATCTACCACTAGTCCAGAACATTCAACAACTGAAACCTCAACAGTGACACAGTCAACAAGCATTGAAACCAATACAGATATGACAACTAGAAGCACATCTTTGGACTCATCGACTCTAGTATCAGGGCAGCAGACAACACAAACTACAGTATCTAGTGTATCGACATTTACCGACTCCCACACAGACTCAACAAGTGCAAAACCAATATCAACCACTTCTGTGGAGCCAACAAATCCATCTCAATCTCCACAAACAATGAGCACAGGTTCTGACACCAACACTGTGCCTTCGACATCTTTAATGTCAAGCAGCACTTCAGACAACACAACAGATGTACAAACAACCACCGCCTCTGGTACAGCAGGTCAGATATCAACAACAAGCAGTGCCTCATCTACCACTAGTCCACAACATTCAACAACTGAAACCTTCACAGTGACACAGTCAACAAGCATTGAACCCAATACAGATATGACAACTAGTAGCACATCTTTGGACTCATCGACTCTAGTATCAGGCCAGCAGACAACAGAAACTACAGTATCTAGTGAATCGACATTTACCGACTCCCACACAGACTCAACAAGTGCAAAACCAATATCAACCACTTCTGTGGAGCCAACAAATCCATCTCCATCTCAACAAACAATGAGCACAGGTTCTGACACCAACACTGTGCCTTCGACATCTTCAATGTCAAGCAGCACTTCAGACACCACAACAGATGTACAAACAACCACCGCCTCTGGTACAACAGGTCAGACATCAACAACAAGCAGTGCCTCATCTACCACTAGTCCAGAACATTCAACAACTGAAACCTTCACAGTGACACAGTCAACAAGCATTGAACCCAATACAGATATGACAACTAGTAGCACATCTTTGGAGTCATCGACTCTAGCATCAGGCAAGCAGACAACAGAAACTACAGTATCTAGTGAATCGACATTTTCCGACTCCCAAACAGACTCAACAAGTGTGAAACCGATATCAACCACCTCTGTGGAGACAACAAATCCATCTCCATCTCAACAAACAATGAGCACAGGTTCTGACACCAACACTTTGCTTTCGACATCTTTAATGTATAGCAGCACTTCAGACACTACAACAGATGTACAAACAACCACCGCCTCTGGTACAACAGGTCAGACATCAACAACAAGCAGTGCGCCATCTACCACTAGTCCAGAACATTCAACAACTGAAACATCAACAGTGACACAGTCAACAAGCATTGAACCCAATACAGATATGACTACTAGAAGCACATCTTTGGACTCATCGACTCTAGTATCAGGGCAGCAGACAACAGAAACTACAGTATCTAGTGTATCGACATTTTCCGACTCCCACACAGACTCAACAAGTGTAAAACCAATATCAACCACTTCTGTGGAGCCAACAAATCCATCTCAATCTCCACAAACAATGAGCACAGGTTCTGACACCAACACTTTGCTTTCGACATCTTTAATGTATAGCAGCACTTCAGACACTACAACGGATGTAAAAACAACCACCGCCTCTGGTACAACAGGTCAGACATCAACAACAAGCAGTGCGCCATCTACCACTAGTCCAGAACATTCAACAACTGAAACATCAACAGTGACACAGTCAACAAGCATTGAACCCAATACAGATATGACTACTAGAAGCACATCTTTGGACTCATCGACTCTAGTATTAGGGCAGCAGACAACAGAAACTACAGTATCTAGTTTATCGACATTTTCCGACTCCCACACAGACTCAACAAGTGCAAAACCAATATCAACCACTTCTGTGGAGCCAACAAATGCATCTCAATCTCCACAAACAATGAGCACAGGTTCTGACACCAACACTGTGCCTTCGACATCTTTAATGTCAAGCAGCACTTCAGACAACACAACAGATGTACAAACAACCACCGCCTCTGGTACAGCAGGTCAGACATCAACAACAAGCAGTGCCTCATCTACCACTAGTCCACAACATTCAACAACTGAAACCTTCACAGTGACACAGTCAACAAGCATTGAACCCAATACAGATATGACTACTAGAAGCACATCTTTGGACTCATCGACTCTAGTATCAGGCCAGCAGACAACAGAAACTACAGTATCTAGTGAATCGGCATTTTCCGACTCCCAAACAGACTCAACAAGTGCGATACCAATATCAACCACTTCTGTGGAGACAACAAATCCATTTCCATCTCAACAAACAATGAGCACAGGTTCTGACACCAACACTGTGCCTTTGACATCTTTAATGTCAAGCAGCACTTCAGACACCACAACAGATGTACAAACAACCACCGCCTCTGGTACAACAGGTCAGACATCAACAACAAGCAGTGCCTCATCTACCACTAGTCCACAACATTCAACAACTGAAACCTTCACAGTGACACAGTCAACAAGCATTGAACCCAATACAGATATGACTACTAGAAGCACATCTTTGGACTCATCGACTCTAGTATCAGGCCAGCAGACAACAGAAACTACAGTATCTAGTGAATCGGCATTTTCCGACTCCCAAACAGACTCAACAAGTGCGATACCAATATCAACCACTTCTGTGGAGACAACAAATCCATCTCCATCTCAACAAACAATGAGCACAGCTTCTGACACCAACACTTTGCTTTCGACATCTTTAATGTCAAGCAGCACTTCAGACACTACAACAGATGTACAAACAACCACCGACTCTGGTACAACAGGTCAGATATCAACAACAAGCAGTGCGCCATCTACCACTAGTCCAGAACATTCAACAACTGAAACCTCAACAGTGACACAGTCAACAAGCATTGAACCCAATACAGATATGACTACTAGAAGCACATCTTTGGACTCATCAACTCTAGTATCAGGCCAGCAGACAACAGAAACTACAGTATCTAGTGAATCGACATTTACCGACTCCCACACAGACTCAACAAGTGCAAAACCAATATCAACCACTTCTGTGGAGACAACAAATCCATCTCCATCCCAACAAACAATGAGCACAGGTTCTGACAGCAACACTGTGCCTTCGACATCTACAATGTCAAGCAGCACTTCAGACACCACAACAGATGTACAAACAACCACCGCCTCTGGTACAACAGGTCAGACATCAACAACAAGCAGTGCCTCATCTACCACTAGTCCAGAACATTCAACAACTGAAACCTTCACAGTGACACAGTCAACAAGCATTGAACCCAATACAGATATGACAACTAGTAGCACATCTTTGGAGTCATCGACTCTAGCATCAGGCAAGCAGACAACAGAAACTACAGTATCTAGTGAATCGACATTTTCCGACTCCCAAACAGACTCAACAAGTGCGAAACCGATATCAACCACCTCTGTGGAGACAACAAATCCATCTCCATCTCAACAAACAATGAGCACAGGTTCTGACACCAACACTTTGCTTTCGACATCTTTAATGTATAGCAGCACTTCAGACACTACAACAGATGTACAAACAACCACCGCCTCTGGTACAACAGGTCAGACATCAACAACAAGCAGTGCGCCATCTACCACTAGTCCAGAACATTCAACAACTGAAACATCAACAGTGACACAGTCAACAAGCATTGAACCCAATACAGATATGACTACTAGAAGCACATCGTTGGACTCATCGACTCTAGTATCAGGGCAGCAGACAACAGAAACTACAGTATCTAGTGTATCGACATTTTCCGACTCCCACACAGACTCAACAAGTGCAAAACCAATATCAACCACTTCTGTGGAGCCAACAAATCCATCTCAATCTCCAAAAACAATGAGCACAGGTTCTGACACCAACACTTTGCTTTCGACATCTTTAATGTATAGCAGCACTTCAGACACTACAACAGATGTACAAACAACCACCGCCTCTGGTACAACAGGTCAGACATCAACAACAAGCAGTGCCTCATCTACCACTAGTCCACAACATTCAACAACTGAAACCTTCACAGTGACACAGTCAACAAGCATTGAACCCAATACAGATATGACTACTAGAAGCACATCTTTGGACTCATCGACTCTAGTATCAGGCCAGCAGACAACAGAAACTACAGTATCTAGTGAATCGGCATTTTCCGACTCCCAAACAGACTCAACAAGTGCGATACCAATATCAACCACTTCTGTGGAGACAACAAATCCATCTCCATCTCAACAAACAATGAGCACAGCTTCTGACACCAACACTGTGCCTTTGACATCTTTAATGTCAAGCAGCACTTCAGACAACACAACAGATGTACAAACAACCACCGCCTCTGGTACAACAGGTCAGACATCAACAACAAGCAGTGCCTCATCTACCACTAGTCCACAACATTCAACAACTGAAACCTTCACAGTGACACAGTCAACAAGCATTGAACCCAATAAAGATATGACTACTAGAAGCACATCTTTGGACTCATCGACTCTAGTATCAGGCCAGCAGACAACAGAAACTACAGTATCTAGTGTGTCGGCATTTTCCGACTCCCAAACAGACTCAACAAGTGCGATACCAATATCAACCACTTCTGTGGAGACAACAAATCCATCTCCATCTCAACAAACAATGAGCACAGCTTCTGACACCAACACTTTGCTTTCGACATCTTTAATGTCAAGCAGCACTTCAGACACTACAACAGATGTACAAACAACCACCGCCTCTGGTACAACAGGTCAGATATCAACAACAAGCAGTGCGCCATCTACCACTAGTCCAGAACATTCAACAACTGAAACCTCAACAGTGACACAGTCAACAAGCATTGAACCCAATACAGATATGACTACTAGAAGCACATCTTTGGACTCATCAACTCTAGTATCAGGGCAGCAGACAACAGAAACTACAGTATCTAGTGTATCGACATTTTCCGACTCCCACACAGACTCAACAAGTGCAAAACCAATATCAACCACTTCTGTGGAGCCAACAAATCCATCTCAATCTCCACAAACAATGAGCACAGGTTCTGACACCAACACTGTGCCTTCGACATCTTTAATGTCAAGCAGCACTTCAGACAACACAACAGATGTACAAACAACCACCGCCTCTGGTACAGCAGGTCAGACATCAACAACAAGCAGTGCCTCATCTACCACTAGTCCACAACATTCAACAACTGAAACCTTCACAGTGACACAGTCAACAAGCATTGAACCCAATACAGATATGACAACTAGCAGCACATCTTTGGACTCATCGACTGTAGTATCAGGCCAGCAGACAACAGAAACTACAGTATCTAGTGAATCAACATTTTCCGAATCCCAAACAGACTCAACAAGTGCGAAACCGATATCAACCACTTCTGTGGAGCCAACATATCCATCTCTATCTCCACAAACAATGAGCACAAGTTTTGGCACCAACACTGTGCCTTCGACATCTTTAATGTCAAGCAGCACTTCAGACACCACAACAGATGTACAAACAACCACCGCCTATGGAACAACAGGTCAGACATTAATAACAAGCAGTTCGCCATCTACCACTAGTCCAGAACATTCAACAACTGAAACATCAACAGTGACACAGTCAACAAGCATTGAACCCAATACAGATATGACTACTAGAAGCACATCTTTGGACTCATCGACTCTAGTATCAGGGCAGCAGACAACAGAAACTACAGTATCTAGTGTATCGACATTTTCCGACTCCCACACAGACTCAACAAGTGCAAAACCAATATCAACCACTTCTGTGGAGCCAACAAATCCATCCCAATCTCCACAAACAATGAGCACAGGTTCTGACACCAACACTGTGCCTTCGACATCTTTAATGTCAAGCAGCACTTCAGACACCACAACAGATGTACAAACAACCACCGCCTCTGGTACAGCAGGTCAGACATCAACAACAAGCAGTGCCTCATCTACCACTAGTCCAGAACATTCAACAACTGAAACCTTCACAGTGACACAGTCAACAAGCATTGAACCCAATTCAGATATGACAACTAGTAGCACATCTTTGGACTCATCGACTCTAGTATCAGGCCAGCAGACAACAGAAAGTACAGTATCTAGTGAATCAACATTTTCCGACTCCCAAACAGACTCAACAAGTGCGAAACCAATATCAACCACTTCTGTGGAGCCAACAAATCCATCTCCATCTCAACAAACAATGAGCACAGCTTCTGACACCAACACTTTGCTTTCGATATCTTTAATGTCAGGCAGCACTTCAGACACCACAACAGATGAACAAACAACCACCGCCTCTGGTACAACAGGTCAGACATCAACAACAAGCAGTGCGCCATCTACCACTAGTCCAGAACATTCAACAACTGAAACCTTCACAGTGACACAGTCAACAAGCATTGAACCCAATACAGATATGACAACTAGTAGCACATCTTTGGACTCATCGACTCTAGTATCAGGCCAGCAGACAACAGAAACTACAGTATCTAGTGAATCGACATTTACCGACTCCCACACAGACTCAACAAGTGAAAAACCAATATCAACCACTTCTGTGAAGCCAACAAATCCATCTCAATCTCCACAAACAATGAGCACAGGTTCTGACACCAACACTTTGTTTTCGACATCTTTAATGTCAAGCAGCACTTCAGACACCACAACAGATGTACAAACAACCACCGCCTCTGGTACAACAGGTCAGATATCAACAACAAGCAGTGCCTCATCTACCACTAGTCCACAACATTCAACAACTGAAACCTTCACAGTGACACAGTCAACAAGCATTGAACCCAATACAGATATGACTACTAGAAGCACATCTTTGGACTCATCGACTCTAGTATCAGGCCAGCAGACAACAGAAACTACAGTATCTAGTGAATCGGCATTTTCCGACTCCCAAACAGACTCAACAAGTGCGATACCAATATCAACCACTTCTGTGGAGACAACAAATCCATCTCCATCTCAACAAACAATGAGCACAGCTTCTGACACCAACACTTTGCTTTCGACATCTTTAATGTCAAGCAGCACTTCAGACACCACAACAGATGTACAAACAACCACCGCCTCTGGTACAACAGGTCAGACATCAACAACAAGCAGTGCCTCATCTACCACTAGTCCACAACATTCAACAACTGAAACCTTCACAGTGACACAGTCAACAAGCATTGAACCCAATACAGATATGACTACTAGAAGCACATCTTTGGACTCATCGACTCTAGTATCAGGCCAGCAGACAACAGAAACTACAGTATCTAGAGAATCGGCATTTTCCGACTCCCAAACAGACTCAACAAGTGCGATACCAATATCAACCACTTCTGTGGAGACAACAAATCCATCTCCATCTCAACAAACAATGAGCACAGCTTCTGACACCAACACTTTGCTTTCGACATCTTTAATGTCAAGCAGCACTTCAGACACTACAACAGATGTACAAACAACCACCGCCTCTGGTACAACAGGTCAGATATCAACAACAAGCAGTGCGCCATCTACCACTAGTCCAGAACATTCAACAACTGAAACCTCAACAGTGACACAGTCAACAAGCATTGAACCCAATACAGATATGACTACTAGAAGCACATCTTTGGACTCATCAACTCTAGTATCAGGCCAGCAGACAACAGAAACTACAGTATCTAGTGAATCGACATTTACCGACTCCCACACAGACTCAACAAGTGAAAAACCAATATCAACCACTTCTGTGGAGCCAACAAATCCATCTCCATCTCAACAAACAATGAGCACAGGTTCTGACACCAACACTGTGCCTTCGACATCTTCAATGTCAAGCAGCACTTCAGACACCACAACAGATGTACAAACAACCACCGCCTCTGGTACAACAGGTCAGACATCAACAACAAGCAGTGCCTCATCTACCACTAGTCCAGAACATTCAACAACTGAAACCTTCACAGTGACACAGTCAACAAGCATTGAACCCAATACAGATATGACAACTAGTAGCACATCTTTGGAGTCATCGACTCTAGCATCAGGCAAGCAGACAACAGAAACTACAGTATCTAGTGAATCGACATTTTCCGACTCCCAAACAGACTCAACAAGTGCGAAACCGATATCAACCACCTCTGTGGAGACAACAAATCCATCTCCATCTCAACAAACAATGAGCACAGGTTCTGACACCAACACTTTGCTTTCGACATCTTTAATGTATAGCAGCACTTCAGACACTACAACAGATGTACAAACAACCACCGCCTCTGGTACAACAGGTCAGACATCAACAACAAGCAGTGCGCCATCTACCACTAGTCCAGAACATTCAACAACTGAAACATCAACAGTGACACAGTCAACAAGCATTGAACCCAATACAGATATGACTACTAGAAGCACATCGTTGGACTCATCGACTCTAGTATCAGGGCAGCAGACAACAGAAACTACAGTATCTAGTGTATCGACATTTTCCGACTCCCACACAGACTCAACAAGTGCAAAACCAATATCAACCACTTCTGTGGAGCCAACAAATCCATCTCAATCTCCACAAACAATGAGCACAGGTTCTGACACCAACACTTTGCTTTCGACATCTTTAATGTATAGCAGCACTTCAGACACTACAACAGATGTAAAACCAACCACCGCCTCTGGTACAACAGGTCAGACATCAACAACAAGCAGTGCGCCATCTACCACTAGTCCAGAACATTCAACAACTGAAACATCAACAGTGACACAGTCAACAAGCATTGAACCCAATACAGATATGACTACTAGAAGCACATCTTTGGACTCATCGACTCTAGTATCAGGGCAGCAGACAACAGAAACTACAGTATCTAGTGTATCGACATTTTCCGACTCCCACACAGACTCAACAAGTGCAAAACCAATATCAACCACTTCTGTGGAGCCAACAAATCCATCTCAATCTCCACAAACAATGAGCACAGGTTCTGACACCAACACTGTGCCTTCGACATCTTTAATGTCAAGCAGCACTTCAGACAACACAACAGATGTACAAACAACCACCGCCTCTGGTACAGCAGGTCAGACATCAACAACAAGCAGTGCCTCATCTACCACTAGTCCACAACATTCAACAACTGAAACCTTCACAGTGACACAGTCAACAAGCATTGAACCCAATACAGATATGACTACTAGAAGCACATCTTTGGACTCATCGACTCTAGTATCAGGCCAGCAGACAACAGAAACTACAGTATCTAGTGAATCGGCATTTTCCGACTCCCAAACAGACTCAACAAGTGCGATACCAATATCAACCACTTCTGTGGAGACAACAAATCCATCTCCATCTCAACAAACAATGAGCACAGCTTCTGACACCAACACTGTGCCTTTGACATCTTTAATGTCAAGCAGCACTTCAGACAACACAACAGATGTACAAACAACCACCGCCTCTGGTACAACAGGTCAGACATCAACAACAAGCAGTGCCTCATCTACCACTAGTCCACAACATTCAACAACTGAAACCTTCACAGTGACACAGTCAACAAGCATTGAACCCAATACAGATATGACTACTAGAAGCACATCTTTGGACTCATCGACTCTAGTATCAGGCCAGCAGACAACAGAAACTACAGTATCTAGTGAATCGGCATTTTCCGACTCCCAAACAGACTCAACAAGTGCGATACCAATATCAACCACTTCTGTGGAGACAACAAATCCATCTCCATCTCAACAAACAATGAGCACAGCTTCTGACACCAACACTTTGCTTTCGACATCTTTAATGACAAGCAGCACTTCAGACACTACAACAGATGTACAAACAACCACCGCCTCTGGTACAACAGGTCAGACATCAACAACAAGTAGTGCGCCATCTACCACTAGTCCAGAACATTCAACAACTGAAACATCAACAGTGACACAGTCAACAAGCATTGAACCCAATACAGATATGACTACTAGAAGCACATCTTTGGACTCATCGACTCTAGTATCAGGGCAGCAGACAACAGAAACTACAGTATCTAGTGTATCGACATTTTCCGACTCCCACACAGACTCAACAAGTGCAAAACCAATATCAACCACTTCTGTGGAGCCAACAAATCCATCTCAATCTCCACAAACAATGAGCACAGGTTCTGACACCAACACTGTGCCTTCGACATCTTTAATGTCAAGCAGCACTTCAGACAACACAACAGATGTACAAACAACCACCGCCTCTGGTACAGCAGGTCAGACATCAACAACAAGCAGTGCGCCATCTACCACTAGTCCAGAACATTCAACAACTGAAACCTCAACAGTGACACAGTCAACAAGCATTGAACCCAATACAGATATGACTACTAGTAGCACATCTTTGGACTCATCGACTCTAGTATCAGGCCAGCAGACAACAGAAACTACAGTATCTAGTGAATCGACATTTACTGACTCCCACACAGACTCAACAAGTGCAAAACCAATATCAACCACTTCTGTGGAGCCAACAAATCCATCTCATTCTCCACAAACAATGAGCATAGGTTCTGACACCAACACTGTGCCTTTGACATCTTTAATGTCAAGCAGCACTTCAGACACCACAACAGATGTACAAACAACCCCCGCCTCTGGTACAGCAGGTCAGACATCAACAACAAGCAGTGCCTCATCTACCACTAGTCCACAACATTCAACAACTGAAACCTTCACAGTGACACAGTCAACAAGCATTGAACCCAATACAGATATGACTACTAGTAGCACATCTTTGGAGTCATCGACTCTAGCATCAGGCAAGCAGACAACAGAAACTACAGTATCTAGTGAATCGACATTTTCCGACTCCCAAACAGACTCAACAAGTGCGAAACCGATATCAACCACCTCTGTGGAGACAACAAATCCATCTCCATCTCAACAAACAATGAGCACAGCTTCTGACACCAACACTTTGCTTTCGACATCTTTAATGTATAGCAGCACTTCAGACACTACAACAGATGTACAAACAACCACCGCCTCTGGTACAACAGGTCAGACATCAACAACAAGCAGTGCGCCATCTACCACTAGTCCAGAACATTCAACAACTGAAACATCAACAGTGACACAGTCAACAAGCATTGAACCCAATACAGATATGACTACTAGAAGCACATCGTTGGACTCATCGACTCTAGTATCAGGGCAGCAGACAACAGAAACTACAGTATCTAGTGTATCGACATTTTCCGACTCCCACACAGACTCAACAAGTGCAAAACCAATATCAACCACTTCTGTGGAGCCAACAAATCCATCTCAATCTCCACAAACAATGAGCACAGGTTCTTACACCAACACTGTGCCTTCGACATCTTTAATGTCAAGCAGCACTTCAGACAACACAACAGATGTACAAACAACCACCGCCTCTGGTACAGCAGGTCAGACATCAACAACAAGCAGTGCCTCATCTACCACTAGTCCACAACATTCAACAACTGAAACCTTCACAGTGACACAGTCAACAAGCATTGAACCCAATACAGATATGACTACTAGAAGCACATCTTCGGACTCATCGACTCTAGTATCAGGCCAGCAGACAACAGAAACTACAGTATCTAGTGAATCGGCATTTTCCGACTCCCAAACAGACTCAACAAGTGCGATACCAATATCAACCACTTCTGTGGAGACAACAAATCCATCTCCATCTCAACAAACAATGAGCACAGCTTCTGACACCAACACTGTGCCTTTGACATCTTTAATGTCAAGCAGCACTTCAGACAACACAACAGATGTACAAACAACCACCGCCTCTGGTACAACAGGTCAGACATCAACAACAAGCAGTGCGCCATCTACCACTAGTCCACAACATTCAACAACTGAAACCTTCACAGTGACACAGTCAACAAGCATTGAACCCAATACAGATATGACTACTAGAAGCACATCTTTGGACTCATCGACTCTAGTATCAGGCCAGCAGACAACAGAAACTACAGTATCTAGTGAATCGGCATTTTCCGACTCCCAAACAGACTCAACAAGTGCGATACCAATATCAACCACTTCTGTGGAGACAACAAATCCATCTCCATCTCAACAAACAATGAGCACAGCTTCTGACACCAACACTGTGCCTTTGACATCTTTAATGTCAAGCAGCACTTCAGACAACACAACAGATGTACAAACAACCACCGCCTCTGGTACAACAGGTCAGACATCAACAACAAGCAGTGCGCCATCTACCACTAGTCCACAACATTCAACAACTGAAACCTTCACAGTGACACAGTCAACAAGCATTGAACCCAATACAGATATGACTACTAGAAGCACATCTTTGGACTCATCGACTCTAGTATCAGGCCAGCAGACAACAGAAACTACAGTATCTAGTGAATCGGCATTTTCCGACTCCCAAACAGACTCAACAAGTGCGATACCAATATCAACCACTTCTGTGGAGACAACAAATCCATCTCCATCTCAACAAACAATGAGCACAGCTTCTGACACCAACACTTTGCTTTCGACATCTTTAATGTCAAGCAGCACTTCAGACACTACAACAGATGTACAAACAACCACCGCCTCTGGTACAACAGGTCAGATATCAACAACAAGCAGTGCGCCATCTACCACTAGTCCAGAACATTCAACAACTGAAACCTCAACAGTGACACAGTCAACAAGCATTGAACCCAATACAGATATGACTACTAGAAGCACATCT
>CM035818.1:31562477-31667766 GCA_020458035.1 Magallana ariakensis
GGTCCAATGCTTGTTGACTGTGTCATTGATAAGGCTTCAGTTGTTGAATGTTCTGGACTAGTCGTAGATGGAGTACTGTTTGTTGTTGTTGTCTCACCTGTGGTACCAGAGGCGGATGCTATTACATCTGTTGTAGAGTCTAAAGTGCTGCTTGACATTGAAGATTTAGAAGGCGTAGAAGACAAAGTTGTGGTGGTAGAACCTGTGCTCATTGTTTGTTGAGATGACGATGGACTTGTTGGCACCGCAGAACTCGTTGTTGAGTCTGTTTGGGAAACAGAAACTATTGTTGGTGTACTAGTTCCTGTAGTTTCCTTTGTCTGCTGGCTTGATACAATAGTGGATGAGGCCGAAGATATGCTACTAGTAGTCACATTTGTATTTGGTCCAATGCTTGTTGACTTTGTCATTGATAAGGATACAGTTGTTGAATGTTCTGGACCAGTCGTAGATGGAGTTTTCTTCGTTGTTGTTGTCTGACCTGTGGTACCAGAGGCGGTGGCTATTACATCTTTTGTAGAGTGTAAAGTGCTGCTTGACATTGAAGATTTAGAAGGCGTAGAAGACAAAGTGGTTGTGGTAGAACCTGTGCTCATTGTTTGTTGAGATGACGATGGACTTGTTGGCACCGTAGAACTCGTTGTTGAGTCTGTTTGGGAAACAGAAACTATTGTTGGTGTACTAGGTCCTGTAGTTTCCTTTGTCTGCTGGCTTGATACAATAGTGGATGAGGCCGAAGATATGCTACTAGTAGTCAAAGCTTTATTTGGTCCAATGCTTGTTGACTGTATCATTGATAAGGATTCAGTTGTTGAATGTTCTGGACTAGTCGTAGATGGAGTTTTCTTCGTTGTTGTTGTCTGACCTGTGGTACCAGAGGCGGTGGCTATTACATCTGCTGTAGAGTGTAAAGTGCTGCTTGACATTGAAGATTTAGAAGGCGTAGAAGACAAAGTGGTTGTGATAGAACCTGTGCTCATTGTTTGTTGAGATGAGAATGGACTTGTTTGTTCCACAGAACTCGTTGTTGAGTCTGTTTGGGAAACAGAAACTATTGTTGGTGTACTAATTCCTGTACTTTCCTTTGTCTGCTGTCTTGATGCAATAGTGGATGAGGCCGAAGATATGCTACTAGTTGTCACATTTGTATTTGGTCCAATGCTTGTTGACTGTGTCATTGATAAGGCTTCAGTTGTTGAATGTTCTGGACCAGTCGTAGATGGAGTTCTGTTTGTTGTTGTTGTCTGACCTGTGGTACCAGAGGCGGTGGTTATTACATCTGTTGTAGAGTCTAAAGTGCTGTTTGACATTGAAGATTTAGAATGCGTAGAAAACAAAGTGGTGGTGGTAGAACCTGTGCTCATTGTTTGTTGAGATGAGGATGGACTTGTTGGCACCGCAGAACTCGTTGTTGAGTCTGTTTGGGAAACAGAAACTATTGTTGGTGTACTAGGTCCTGTAGTTTCCTTTGTCTGCTGGCTTGATACAATAGTGGATGAGGCCGAAGATATGCTACTAGTAGTCAAATCTTTATTTGGTCCAATGCTTTTTGACTGTGTCATTGATAAGGATTCAGTTGTTGAATGTTCTGGACTAGTCGTAGATGGAGTTTTCTTCGCTGTTGTTGTCTGACCTGTGGTACCAGAGGCGGTGGCTATTACATCTGCTGTAGAGTGTAAAGTGCTGCTTGACATTGAAGATTTAGAAGGCGTAGAAGACAAAGTGGTGGTGATAGAACCTGTGCTCATTGTTTGTTGAGATGAGGATGGACTTGTTTGTTCCACAGAACTCGTTGTTGAGTCTGTTTTGGAAACAGAAACTATTGTTGGTGTACTAATTCCTGTACTTTCCTTTGTCTGCTGGCTTGATGCAATAGTGGATGAGGCCGAAGATATGCTACTAGTTGTCACATTTGTATTTGGTCCAATGCTTGTTGACTGTGTCATTGATAAGGCTTCAGTTGTTGAATGTTCTGGACCAGTCGTAGATGGAGTTCTGTTTGTTGTTGTTGTCTGACCTGTGGTACCAGAGGCGGTGGCTATTACATCTGTTGTAGAGTCTAAAGTGCTGCTTGACATTGAAGATTTAGAAAGCGTAGAAAACAAAGTGGTTGTGGTAGAACCTGTGCTCATTGTTTGTTGAGATGACGATGGACTTGTTGGCACCGCAGAACTCGTTGTTGAGTCTGTTTGGGAAACAGAAACTATTGTTGGTATACTAGGTCCTGTAGTTTCCTTTGTCTGCTGGCTTGATACAATAGTGGATGAGGCCGAAGATATGCTACTAGTAGTCAAATCTTTATTTGGTCCAATGCTTTTTGACTGTGTCATTGATAAGGATTCAGTTGTTGAATGTTCTGGACTAGTCGTAGATGGAGTTTTCTTCGTTGTTGTTGTCTGACCTGTGGTACCAGAGGCGGTGGCTAGTACATCTGCTGTAGAGTGTAAAGTGCTGCTTGACATTGAAGATTTAGAAGGCGTAGAAGACAAAGTGGTGGTGATAGAACCTGTGCTCATTGTTTGTTGAGATGAGGATGGACTTGTTTGTTCCACAGAACTCGTTGTTGAGTCTGTTTTGGAAACAGAAACTATTGTTGGTGTACTAATTCCTGTACTTTCCTTTGTCTGCTGGCTTGATGCAATAGTGGATGAGGCCGAAGATATGCTACTAGTAGTCACATTTGTATTTGGTCCAATGCTTGTTGACTGTGTTATTGATAAGGGTACAGTTGTTGAATGTTCTGGACCAGTCGTAGATGGAGTACTGTTTGTTGTTGTTGTCTGACCTGTGGTACCAGAGGCGGTGGCTATTACATCTGTTGTAGAGTGTAATGTGCTGCTTGACATTGAAGATTTAGAAGGCGTAGAAGACAAAGTGGTGGTGGTAGAACCTGTGCTCATTGTTTGTTGAGATGACGATGGACTTGTTGGCACCGCAGAACTTGTTGTTGAGTCTGTTTGGGAAACAGAAACTATTGTTGGCTTACTAGGAACTGAAGTTTCCTTTGTCTGCTGGCTTGATACAATAGTGGATGAGGCCGAAGATATGCTACTAGTAGTCACATTTGTATTTGGTGAAATGCTTGTTGACTGTGTCATTGATAAGGCTTCAGTTGTTGAATGTTCTGGACTAGTCGTAGATGAAGTACTGTTTGTATTTGTTGTCTGACCTGTGGTACCAGAGGCGGTTGCTATTACATCTGTTGTAGAGTCTAAAGTGCTGCTTGACATTGAAGATTTAGAAGGCGTAGAAGTCAAAATTGTGGTGGTAGAACCTGTGCTCATTGTTTGTTGAGATGACGATGGACTTGTTGGCACCGCAGAACTTGTTGTTGAGTCTGTTTGGGAAACAGAAACTATTGTTGGCTTACTAGGAACTGAAGTTTCCTTTGTCTGCTGGCTTGATACAATAGTGGATGAGGCCGAAGATATGCTACTAGTAGTCACATTTGTATTTGGTCCAATGCTTGTTGACTGTGTCATTGATAAGGCTTCAGTTGTTGAATGTTCTGGACCAGTCGTAGATGGAGTACTGTTTGTTGTTGTTGTCTCACCTGTGGTACCAGAGGCGGTTGCTATTACATCTGTTGTAGAGTCTAAAGTGCTGCTTGACATTGAAGATTTAGAAGGCGTAGAAGACAAAGTTGTGGTGGTAGAACCTGTGCTCATTGTTTGTTGAGATGACGATGGACTTGTTGGCACCGCAGAACTCGCTGTTGAGTCTGTTTGGGAAACAGAAACTATTGTTGGTGTACTAGTTCCTGTAGTTTCCTTTGTCTGCTGGCTTGATACAATAGTGGATGAGGCCGAAGATATGCTACTAGTAGTCACATTTGTATTTGGTCCAATGCTTGTTGACTTTGTCATTGATAAGGATACAGTTGTTGAATGTTCTGGACTAGTCGTAGATGGAGTTTTCTTCGTTGTTGTTGTCTGACCTGTGGTACCAGAGGCGGTGGCTATTACATCTGTTGTAGAGTGTAAAGTGCTGCTTGACATTGAAGATTTAGAAGGCGTAGAAGACAAAGTGGTTGTGGTAGAACCTGTGCTCATTGTTTGTTGAGATGAGGACGGACTTGTTTGTTCCACAGAACTCGTTGTTGAGTCTGTTTTGGAAACAGAAACTATTGTTGGTGTACTAGTTCCTGTAGTTTCCTTTGTCTGCTGGCTTGATACAATAGTGGATGAGTCCGAAGATATGCTACTAGTAGTCACATTTGTATTTGGTCCAATGCTTGTTGACTGTGTCATTGAAAAGGCTTCAGTTGTTAAATGTTCTGGACCAGTCGTAGATGGAGTACTGTTTGTTGTTGTTGTCTGACCTGTGGTACCAGAGGCGGTGGCTATTACATCTGTTGTAGAGTCTAACGTGCTGCTTGACATTGAAGATTTAGAAGGCGTAGAAGAAAAAGTGGTGGTGGTAGAACCTGTGCTCATTGTTTGTTGAGATGAGGATGGACTTGTTGGCACCGCAGAACTCGTTGTTGAGTCTGTTTGGGAAACAGAAACTATTGATGGTGTACTAGGTCCTGTAGTTTCCTTTGTCTGCTGGCTTGATACAATAGTGGATGAGGCCGAAGATATGCTACTAGTAGTCAAATCTTTATTTGGTCCAATGCTTTTTGACTGTGTCATTGATAAGGATTCAGTTGTTGAATGTTCTGGACTAGTCGTAGATGGAGTTTTCTTCGTTGTTGTTGTCTGACCTGTGGTATCAGAGGCGGTGGCTATTACATCTGCGGTAGAGTGTAAAGTGCTGCTTGACATTGAAGATTTAGAAGGCGTAGAAGACAAAGTGGTGGTGATAGAACCTGTGCTCATTGTTTGTTGAGATGAGGATGGACTTGTTTGTTCCACAGAACTCGTTGTTGAGTCTGTTTTGGAAACAGAAACTATTGTTGGTGTACTAATTCCTGTACTTTCCTTTGTCTGCTGGCTTGATGCAATAGTGGATGAGGCCGAAGATATGCTACTAGTTGTCACATTTGTATTTGGTCCAATGCTTGTTGACTGTGTCATTGATAAGGCTTCAGTTGTTGAATGTTCTGGACCAGTCGTAGATGGAGTTCTGTTTGTTGTTGTTGTCTGACCTGTGGTACCAGAGGCGGTGGCTATTACATCTGTTGTAGAGTCTAAAGTGCTGCTTGACATTAAAGATTTAGAAAGCGTAGAAAACAAAGTGGTGGTGGTAGAACCTGTGCTCATTGTTTGTTGAGATGACGATGGACTTGTTGGCACCGCAGAACTCGTTGTTGAGTCTGTTTGGGAAACAGAAACTATTGTTGGTGTACTAGGTCCTGTAGTTTCCTTTGTCTGCTGGCTTGATACAATAGTGGATGAGGCCGAAGATATGCTACTAGTAGTCAAATCTTTATTTGGTCCAATGCTTTTTGACTGTGTCATTGATAAGGATTCAGTTGTTGAATGTTCTGGACTAGTCGTAGATGGAGTTTTCTTCGTTGTTGTTGTCTGACCTGTGGTACCAGAGGCGGTGGCTATTACATCTTTTGTAGAGTGTAAAGTGCTGCTTGACATTGAAGATTTAGAAGGCGTAGAAGACAAAGTGGTTGTGGTAGAACCTGTGCTCATTGTTTGTTGAGATGACGATGGACTTGTTGGCACCGTAGAACTCGTTGTTGAGTCTGTTTGGGAAACAGAAACTATTGTTGGTGTACTAGGTCCTGTAGTTTCCTTTGTCTGCTGGCTTGATACAATAGTGGATGAGGCCGAAGATATGCTACTAGTAGTCAAAGCTTTATTTGGTCCAATGCTTGTTGACTGTATCATTGATAAGGATTCAGTTGTTGAATGTTCTGGACTAGTCGTAGATGGAGTTTTCTTCGTTGTTGTTGTCTGACCTGTGGTACCAGAGGCGGTGGCTATTACATCTGCTGTAGAGTGTAAAGTGCTGCTTGACATTGAAGATTTAGAAGGCGTAGAAGACAAAGTGGTTGTGATAGAACCTGTGCTCATTGTTTGTTGAGATGAGAATGGACTTGTTTGTTCCACAGAACTCGTTGTTGAGTCTGTTTGGGAAACAGAAACTATTGTTGGTGTACTAATTCCTGTACTTTCCTTTGTCTGCTGTCTTGATGCAATAGTGGATGAGGCCGAAGATATGCTACTAGTTGTCACATTTGTATTTGGTCCAATGCTTGTTGACTGTGTCATTGATAAGGCTTCAGTTGTTGAATGTTCTGGACCAGTCGTAGATGGAGTTCTGTTTGTTGTTGTTGTCTGACCTGTGGTACCAGAGGCGGTGGTTATTACATCTGTTGTAGAGTCTAAAGTGCTGTTTGACATTGAAGATTTAGAATGCGTAGAAAACAAAGTGGTGGTGGTAGAACCTGTGCTCATTGTTTGTTGAGATGAGGATGGACTTGTTGGCACCGCAGAACTCGTTGTTGAGTCTGTTTGGGAAACAGAAACTATTGTTGGTGTACTAGGTCCTGTAGTTTCCTTTGTCTGCTGGCTTGATACAATAGTGGATGAGGCCGAAGATATGCTACTAGTAGTCAAATCTTTATTTGGTCCAATGCTTTTTGACTGTGTCATTGATAAGGATTCAGTTGTTGAATGTTCTGGACTAGTCGTAGATGGAGTTTTCTTCGCTGTTGTTGTCTGACCTGTGGTACCAGAGGCGGTGGCTATTACATCTGCTGTAGAGTGTAAAGTGCTGCTTGACATTGAAGATTTAGAAGGCGTAGAAGACAAAGTGGTGGTGATAGAACCTGTGCTCATTGTTTGTTGAGATGAGGATGGACTTGTTTGTTCCACAGAACTCGTTGTTGAGTCTGTTTTGGAAACAGAAACTATTGTTGGTGTACTAATTCCTGTACTTTCCTTTGTCTGCTGGCTTGATGCAATAGTGGATGAGGCCGAAGATATGCTACTAGTTGTCACATTTGTATTTGGTCCAATGCTTGTTGACTGTGTCATTGATAAGGCTTCAGTTGTTGAATGTTCTGGACCAGTCGTAGATGGAGTTCTGTTTGTTGTTGTTGTCTGACCTGTGGTACCAGAGGCGGTGGCTATTACATCTGTTGTAGAGTCTAAAGTGCTGCTTGACATTGAAGATTTAGAAAGCGTAGAAAACAAAGTGGTTGTGGTAGAACCTGTGCTCATTGTTTGTTGAGATGACGATGGACTTGTTGGCACCGCAGAACTCGTTGTTGAGTCTGTTTGGGAAACAGAAACTATTGTTGGTATACTAGGTCCTGTAGTTTCCTTTGTCTGCTGGCTTGATACAATAGTGGATGAGGCCGAAGATATGCTACTAGTAGTCAAATCTTTATTTGGTCCAATGCTTTTTGACTGTGTCATTGATAAGGATTCAGTTGTTGAATGTTCTGGACTAGTCGTAGATGGAGTTTTCTTCGTTGTTGTTGTCTGACCTGTGGTACCAGAGGCGGTGGCTAGTACATCTGCTGTAGAGTGTAAAGTGCTGCTTGACATTGAAGATTTAGAAGGCGTAGAAGACAAAGTGGTGGTGATAGAACCTGTGCTCATTGTTTGTTGAGATGAGGATGGACTTGTTTGTTCCACAGAACTCGTTGTTGAGTCTGTTTTGGAAACAGAAACTATTGTTGGTGTACTAATTCCTGTACTTTCCTTTGTCTGCTGGCTTGATGCAATAGTGGATGAGGCCGAAGATATGCTACTAGTAGTCACATTTGTATTTGGTCCAATGCTTGTTGACTGTGTTATTGATAAGGGTACAGTTGTTGAATGTTCTGGACCAGTCGTAGATGGAGTACTGTTTGTTGTTGTTGTCTGACCTGTGGTACCAGAGGCGGTGGCTATTACATCTGTTGTAGAGTGTAATGTGCTGCTTGACATTGAAGATGTAGAAGGCGTAGAAGACAAAGTGGTGGTGGTAGAACCTGTGCTCATTGTTTGTTGAGATGACGATGGACTTGTTGGCACCGCAGAACTTGTTGTTGAGTCTGTTTGGGAAACAGAAACTATTGTTGGCTTACTAGGAACTGAAGTTTCCTTTGTCTGCTGGCTTGATACAATAGTGGATGAGGCCGAAGATATGCTACTAGTAGTCACATTTGTATTTGGTGAAATGCTTGTTGACTGTGTCATTGATAAGGCTTCAGTTGTTGAATGTTCTGGACTAGTCGTAGATGAAGTACTGTTTGTATTTGTTGTCTGACCTGTGGTACCAGAGGCGGTTGCTATTACATCTGTTGTAGAGTCTAAAGTGCTGCTTGACATTGAAGATTTAGAAGGCGTAGAAGTCAAAATTGTGGTGGTAGAACCTGTGCTCATTGTTTGTTGAGATGACGATGGACTTGTTGGCACCGCAGAACTTGTTGTTGAGTCTGTTTGGGAAACAGAAACTATTGTTGGCTTACTAGGAACTGAAGTTTCCTTTGTCTGCTGGCTTGATACAATAGTGGATGAGGCCGAAGATATGCTACTAGTAGTCACATTTGTATTTGGTCCAATGCTTGTTGACTGTGTCATTGATAAGGCTTCAGTTGTTGAATGTTCTGGACCAGTCGTAGATGGAGTACTGTTTGTTGTTGTTGTCTCACCTGTGGTACCAGAGGCGGTTGCTATTACATCTGTTGTAGAGTCTAAAGTGCTGCTTGACATTGAAGATTTAGAAGGCGTAGAAGACAAAGTTGTGGTGGTAGAACCTGTGCTCATTGTTTGTTGAGATGACGATGGACTTGTTGGCACCGCAGAACTCGCTGTTGAGTCTGTTTGGGAAACAGAAACTATTGTTGGTGTACTAGTTCCTGTAGTTTCCTTTGTCTGCTGGCTTGATACAATAGTGGATGAGGCCGAAGATATGCTACTAGTAGTCACATTTGTATTTGGTCCAATGCTTGTTGACTTTGTCATTGATAAGGATACAGTTGTTGAATGTTCTGGACTAGTCGTAGATGGAGTTTTCTTCGTTGTTGTTGTCTGACCTGTGGTACCAGAGGCGGTGGCTATTACATCTGTTGTAGAGTGTAAAGTGCTGCTTGACATTGAAGATTTAGAAGGCGTAGAAGACAAAGTGGTTGTGGTAGAACCTGTGCTCATTGTTTGTTGAGATGAGGACGGACTTGTTTGTTCCACAGAACTCGTTGTTGAGTCTGTTTTGGAAACAGAAACTATTGTTGGTGTACTAGTTCCTGTAGTTTCCTTTGTCTGCTGGCTTGATACAATAGTGGATGAGTCCGAAGATATGCTACTAGTAGTCACATTTGTATTTGGTCCAATGCTTGTTGACTGTGTCATTGAAAAGGCTTCAGTTGTTAAATGTTCTGGACCAGTCGTAGATGGAGTACTGTTTGTTGTTGTTGTCTGACCTGTGGTACCAGAGGCGGTGGCTATTACATCTGTTGTAGAGTCTAACGTGCTGCTTGACATTGAAGATTTAGAAGGCGTAGAAGAAAAAGTGGTGGTGGTAGAACCTGTGCTCATTGTTTGTTGAGATGAGGATGGACTTGTTGGCACCGCAGAACTCGTTGTTGAGTCTGTTTGGGAAACAGAAACTATTGATGGTGTACTAGGTCCTGTAGTTTCCTTTGTCTGCTGGCTTGATACAATAGTGGATGAGGCCGAAGATATGCTACTAGTAGTCAAATCTTTATTTGGTCCAATGCTTTTTGACTGTGTCATTGATAAGGATTCAGTTGTTGAATGTTCTGGACTAGTCGTAGATGGAGTTTTCTTCGTTGTTGTTGTCTGACCTGTGGTATCAGAGGCGGTGGCTATTACATCTGCGGTAGAGTGTAAAGTGCTGCTTGACATTGAAGATTTAGAAGGCGTAGAAGACAAAGTGGTGGTGATAGAACCTGTGCTCATTGTTTGTTGAGATGAGGATGGACTTGTTTGTTCCACAGAACTCGTTGTTGAGTCTGTTTTGGAAACAGAAACTATTGTTGGTGTACTAATTCCTGTACTTTCCTTTGTCTGCTGGCTTGATGCAATAGTGGATGAGGCCGAAGATATGCTACTAGTTGTCACATTTGTATTTGGTCCAATGCTTGTTGACTGTGTCATTGATAAGGCTTCAGTTGTTGAATGTTCTGGACCAGTCGTAGATGGAGTTCTGTTTGTTGTTGTTGTCTGACCTGTGGTACCAGAGGCGGTGGCTATTACATCTGTTGTAGAGTCTAAAGTGCTGCTTGACATTAAAGATTTAGAAAGCGTAGAAAACAAAGTGGTGGTGGTAGAACCTGTGCTCATTGTTTGTTGAGATGACGATGGACTTGTTGGCACCGCAGAACTCGTTGTTGAGTCTGTTTGGGAAACAGAAACTATTGTTGGTGTACTAGGTCCTGTAGTTTCCTTTGTCTGCTGGCTTGATACAATAGTGGATGAGGCCGAAGATATGCTACTAGTAGTCAAATCTTTATTTGGTCCAATGCTTTTTGACTGTGTCATTGATAAGGATTCAGTTGTTGAATGTTCTGGACTAGTCGTAGATGGAGTTTTCTTCGTTGTTGTTGTCTGACCTGTGGTACCAGAGGCGGTGGCTATTACATCTGCTGTAGAGTGTAAAGTGCTGCTTGACATTGAAGATTTAGAAGGCGTAGAAGACAAAGTGGTGGTGATAGAACCTGTGCTCATTGTTTGTTGAGATGAGGATGGACTTGTTTGTTCCACAGAACTCGTTGTTGAGTCTGTTTTGGAAACAGAAACTATTGTTGGTGTACTAATTCCTGTACTTTCCTTTGTCTGCTGGCTTGATGCAATAGTGGATGAGGCCGAAGATATGCTACTAGTTGTCATATTTGTATTTGGTCCAATGCTTGTTGACTGTGTCATTGATAAGGCTTCAGTTGTTGAATGTTCTGGGCCAGTCGTAGATGGAGTTCTGTTTGTTGTTGTTGTCTGACCTGTGGTACCAGAGGCGGTGGCTATTACATCTGTTGTAGAGTGTAAAGTGCTGCTTGACATTGAAGATTTAGAAAGCGTAGAAAACAAAGTGGTGGTGTTAGAACCTGTGCTCATTGTTTGTTGAGATGACGATGGACTTGTTGGCACCGCAGAACTCGTTGTTGAGTCTGTTTGGGAAAAAGAAACTATTGTTGGTGTACTAGGTCCGGTAGATTCCTTTGTCTGCTGGCTTGATACAATAGTGGATGAGGCCGAAGATATGCTACTAGTAGTCAAATCTTTATTTGGTCCAATGCTTGTTGACTGTGTCATTGATAAGGATTCAGTTGTTGAATGTTCTGGACCAGTCGTTGAAGGAGTACTGTTTGTTGTTGTTGTCTGACCTGTGGTACCAGAGACGGTTGCTATTACATCTATTGTAGAGTGTAAAGTGCTGCTTGACATTAAAGATTTAGAAGGCGTAGAAGACAAAGTGGTCGTGGTAGAACCTGTGCTCATTGTTTGTTGAGATGACGATGGACTTGTTGGCACCGCAGAACTCGTTGTTGAGTCTGTTTGGGAAACAGAAACTATTGTTGGTCTACTACTTCCTGTAGTTTCCTTTGTCTGCTGGCTTGATACAATAGTGGATGAGGCCGAAGATATGCTACTAGTAGTCACATCTGTATTTGGTCCAATGCTTGTTGAGTTTGTCATTGATAAGGATACAGTTGTTGAATGTTCTGGACTAGTCGTAGATGGAGTTTTCTTCGTTGTTGTTGTCTGACCTGTGGTACCAGAGGCGGTTGCTTTTACATCTCTTGTAGAGTGTAAAGTGCTGCTTGACATTGAAGATTTAGAAGGCGTAGAAGACAAAGTGGTTGTGGTAGAACCTGTGCTCATTGTTTGTTGGAATGACGATGGACTTGTTGGCACCGTAGAACTCGTTGTTGAGACTGTTTGGGAAACAGAAACTATTGTTGGTCTACTAGGTCCTGTAGTTTCCTTTGTCTGCTGGCTTGATACAATAGTGGATGAGGCCGAAGATATGGTACTAGTAGTCACATTTGTATTTGGTCCAATGCTTGTTGACTGTGTCATTGATAAGGGTACAGTTGCTGTATGTTCTGGACCAGTCGTAGATGGAGTACTGTTTGTTGTTGTTGTCTGACCTGTGGTACCAGAGGCGGTGGCTATTACATCTGTAGTAGAGTCTAAAGTGCTGCTTGACATTGAAGATTTAGAAGGAATAGAAGACAAAGTGGTGGTGGTAGAACCTGTGCTCATTGTTTGTGGAGATGACGATGAACTTGTTTGCACCGGAGAACTCGTTGTTGAGTCTGTTTGGGAAACAGAAACTATTGTTGGTCTACTAGGTCCTGAAGTTTCCTTTGTCTGCTGGCTTGATACAATAGTGGATGAGGCCGAAGATATGCTACTAGTAGTCACATTTGTATTTGGTCCAATGCTTGTTGACTGTGTCATTGATAAGGATTCAGTTGTTAAATGTTCTAGACCAGTCGTAGATGGAGTTCTGTTTGTTGTTGTTGTCTGACCTGTGGTACCAGAGGCGGTGGCTATTACATCTGTTGTAGAGTGTAAAGTGCTGCTTGACATAGAAGATGTAGAAGGCGTAGAAGACAAAGTGGTGGTGGTAGAACCTGTGCTCATTGTTTGTTGAGATGACGATGGACTTGTTGGCACCGCAGAACTCGTTGTTGAGTCTGTTTGGGAAACAGAAACTATTGTTGGCTTACTAGGAACTGAAGTTTCCTTTGTCTGCTGGCTTGATACAATAGTGGATGAGGCGGAAGATATGCCACTAGTAGTCACATTTGTATTTGGTCCAATGCTTGTTGACTGTGTCATTGTTAAGGCTTGAGTTGTTGAATGTTCTGGACCAGTCGTAGATGGAGTACTGTTCGTTGTTGTTTGACCTGTGGTACCAGAGGCGGTTGCTATTACATCTGTTGTAGAGACTAAAGTGCTGCTTGACATTGAAGATTTAGAAGGCGTAGAAGACCAAGTGGTGGTGGTAGAACCTGTGCTCATTGTTTGTTGAGATGAGGATGGACTTGTTTGTTCCACAGAACTCGTTGTTGAGTCTGTTTGGGAAACAGAAACTATTGTTGGTCTACTAGGTCCTGTAGCTTCCTTTGTCTGCTGGCTTGATACAATAGTGGATGAGGCCGAAGATATGCTACTAGTAGTCAAATTTTTATGTGGTCCAATGCTTGTTGACTGTGTCATTGATATGACCTCAGTTGTTGGATGTTCTGGACCAGTCGTAGATGGAGTTATCTTCGTTGTTGTTGTCTGACCTGTGGTACCAGAGGTGGTTGCTATTACATCTGTTGTAGAGTCTAAAGTGCTGCTTGACATTGAAGATTTAGAAGGCGTAGAAGACAAAGTGGTGGTGGTAGAACCTGTGCTCATTGTTTGTAGAGATGACGATGGACTTGTTTGTTCCACAGAACTCGTTGTTGAGTCTGTTTGGGAAACAGAAACTATTGTTGGCTTACTAGGTCCTGTAGTTTCCTTTGTCTGCTGGCTTGATACAATAGTGGATGAGGCCGAAGATATGCTACTAGTAGTCAAATTTTTATGTGGTCCAATGCTTGTTGACTGTATCATTGATATGACTTCAGCTGTTGGATGTTCTGGACCAGTCGCAGATGGAGTTCTCTTCGTTGTTGTTGTCTGACCTGTGGTACCAGAGGCGGTTGCTATTACATCTGTTGTAGAGTCTAAAGTGCTGCTTGACGTTGAAGATTTAGAAGGCGTAGAAGACAAAGTGGTTGTGGTAGAACCTGTGCTTATTGTTTGTTGAGATGACGATGGACGTTTTGGCAAAGAAGGACTCGTTGTTGAGTCTGTTTGGGAAACAGAAACTATTGTTGGTCTACTAGTTCCTGTAGTTTCCTTTGTCTGCTGGCTTGATACAATAGTGGATGAGGCCGAAGATATGCTACTAGTAATCAAATTTGTATTTGGTCCAATGCTTGTTGACTGTGTCATTGAGAAGGGTACAGTTGTTGAATGTTCTGGACCAGTCGTAGATGGAGTTCTCTTCGTTGTTGTTGTCTGACCTGTGGTACCGGAGTCGGTGGCTATTACATCTGTTGTAGAGTGTAAAGTGCTGCTTGACATTGAAGATTTAGAAGGCGTAGAAGACCAAGTGGTGGTGGTAGAACCTGTGCTCATTGTTTGCTGAGATGAGGATGGGCTTGTTTGTTCCACAGAACTCGTTGTTGAGTCTGTTTGGGAAACAGAAATTATTGTTGGTCTACTAGGTCCTGCAGTTTCCTTTGTCTGCTGGCTTGATACAATAGTGGATGAGGCGGAAGATATGCTACTAGTAGTCAAATTTTTATGTGGTCCAATGCTTGTTGACTGTGTCATTGATATGACCTCAGTTGTTGGATGTTCTGGACCAGTCGTAGATGGAGTACTGTTTGTTGTTGTCTGACCTGTGGTGCCAGAGGCTGTTGCTGTTACATCTGTTGAAAAGTCTAAATTGCTGCTTGACATTGAAAAAATAGAAGGCACAGTGTTGGTGGTATAACCTGTGCTCATTGTTTGTTGAGATGGAGATTGATTTGTTCGTTCTGCAGAATTTGTTGATGTAGTTGTTGCACTTGATGTGTATTTTGAAGAAATGTTTATTATCGTTGATTCACTAATATTAGTCTTAAACCTGCTTGATACAAGAGTCGATGATTCCGAAGATTTGATACGTTTGGTTGTGGTACTTTGTACATGATTTGTTGACTCTATCGTCAATGATGATGTAGTTCTTTGTTTTGTAAATGATGTTTCGTGCGTCTCGTGTGCGTTTTTTGGAGTCTGAATAAGTGGCGACTCTGTTGCTGTTCTGTTTGATAGCAATGAAGTGTTTGTCAGTAGTGTAGTTATTTCTTTTGAAATATTTTTTGTTGACTCTTCATGAGGTGTGTCACTAGACCTTACGGTTTGTGCTTTTATTATTGTTATCAAAATAACGGATACATAATGTAAAAACTTCATTTTAGGTCAGTTTTGCAATCATTCTTTTCGCCTTAAGTTCCTGAACCTGAAATATGAATCATATGTAAACATTCATTGCACTTTTTATGGTTTATCTTATTTTGCAAATATATAATTGTAAATGTGAACGTGGGTTATTTCATAATGAAACTATTTGCAGTGTTCTTGAAAGCAAATGGCTAACTTATCATTGATTGTTTTTCCCATAGTATAGGTTTATAATGGTTGCCGTAAAATCGCAAATATTAAGAAGAATTACGAAAAAATACATTCATTGATCATTGATAAAACAAACCCCTCATATTAAAGCTCAGCATGACAATTACATTGGTAGTTTGTCTGTATTTCAGTCCGTATGCCCGTCAACAGTTACATATACATAACAATAATTTACCCCCATAATTTGATAGGCTAATCAAATCCATCTATATCGAAGGACAATACTAGCCTACATCACAATATGACACGCCTGCATAACGTATTAATCCTTTTGAAGTTTAATTTAAAGTTTACTCAATTAAACGTTAGTTTTGAAAATGTGATTTATTTTCAAACTTAGTTGTAAACAATTAATTTCCAAAAAATAAATATAACGAGGCCAAGTACAGTTCGGGTAAGCACGCTTTCGCGCAGTGTTTCATTTGCATTGTGACGTCATCTTTTTGCTTGGTTGACGCCATGGCGTGATGGTTTCAACTGCATATATTCAGCGAAATTTGTTGAAAATAGCTCGTTTGAGGCGTAAACTTAATATTATATTGTAGAATAAACATAAATGTCTTGATGTAAAAGCTATATTTGGGCTCGGGTCGAAAACGTGAAGAGGGTTCAGCAAGCCTAGCCCTCTGTCACGTTTTCTTAACCCGCCTAAATATAGCTTAATACATGTATTTCAAGATAGTAACCATGTATTTTATATTAATGACCCTTAATATGTGATGTTATATATTTGTGTATTACTTTAATATGTCTAAATGTTTTAGTAATACTATAAAGATCACCATTTCCGCCTTTGTCAAATAAAAAATAGCCATTATCTGACAAATCTTGGAAATTGGGCATAACGTTACAAAAAACAACTTTGGTAAGACCACTGGAACAAACCAGGAGGTAAAAGGTTTATTTTATTTGACATTTGATGCCTTTTAGCAATAAATGTTATATGTAGAACAGAAAAAGAAATCCCTACGGCTAGAAGTTTAAAAAAAAATGTAAAAATGTGCAAAATTGATTCATTTCAAGCAAAATTCCATAATGTCCTATGTTAAATATTAACAAACTTTGAGATGACCCCCTAAACAAACGATGTGGTAAATGTCTGATTTTTTTTTATCTTAAAATAATAATTATATCAGTAGAAATTCATGTAAAAAAATTCATTAAAATATCTAGGGCAGAACAAATCAGACCCGGCCTCGTTAATTCTAACGATATTACACGAGTATTTACTTAACTTGGAATAGTTGACGCTTTTTATAAACCGGTTCGCGGTAAATTAAGAGTAAATTGCCTCAAGTTATGTATTAAGTAATTATTCAATAGGTAAAAAATATACATTAAACATAACGGAAAGACATAGGTCATTAGGAAAAAGACTCTAAAAGTGTTGATGTCAAATCACGTTGTCTTTTTTAATGTATTTGGCTCCGTAACGTGAACGAAAATTAAGACGTGGTTTGGTGTATATGTACTTTATTAATATCGGTGTACGAATTTTAATATCGCATGCGGCATTTAAGAAGAAGTTTTAAATCAAGTAAGTAAATTACTTTGACAAAACGTATTAGTTAAGAGTCGATAAAATGTACAACATTTAATTATAATCACAATATTTACGTTTGCAAATATATTTCTATATTGGAACCCACAGAAGAATAAAATTAAACGTTATCGCGTCAAGGGGTCTTCACAGGATTTGATCCCATGACAAACCAAGTTCATACCTCTGTAAACATTTTTAATTTGCTTTTCATTTCTTAATTTTATTGGATTTGTTGTTAATTCCATATTGCATACCACTTTTGTAGATGAAAAGATCTGTTGCATTAAAAATTGGATCAACACTGGATGAAGTATATATGCATAAAGGGGAAATAAGATCCACACTCTCGTGGCAATCAACTATGAGTCCATCTTTAACTTTGTTAGTTTTTTAAGTTATGGCTTACACAACCATACATAGATTTCCTCCTCTGAGGGCTTAAAGTTTACATACATGTATTAACACAATATTTCAATATTTCTCTGTTTGCTCTACAAAATGTTATTTGTTTTTGGTGTAGGTTTTACTCAAAAGTAATGGCATGTTGATATATAGTTTGATCTTATCCGACAACCCGTTTTTATCCTCTAAATTATGATATTGCGTTTTATTTATTGATTTATGAGTTTGTGTTTATTATCAACATGGGTCGAATTCCAACAGTATAACAGAGAGCATCCCAAGATAAGGGGTCATTGTGTTAATCTTACCAGTAAGGATTCTTATAAATTTTCAAAATCGACTTTTTCCACTTGACTAATAATGTATAAGACAATTTTACCGTTTTATCATAATCATGACGAATACTGTCAATACACCCTTTAACTTAAATTCAGCTAAGTTATCTTTTATGTGTGCTACACGAAAACGTTTTATGGAAACCGCAACATAAAGAATAGTTTTTTTTTAATACTATTCAATAAATAATAGTAAATTTAATTGCTGTATTAGAGGAAACTTTGTATAATTTATTGTTTTCTTTTGTAAAGTCAAACAAAAACTGGATCAAAGCAAGAAAATCACAAGTTAGAAACCAACAGCAATTAACAATGGCTATTAAAAAATAGTTAAGCTTAGTTTAAAAACAAGTCAGCAAGATTTGTCGAACGGAAGCAATATGAATGCGTTTCGGATTATTTTTTGTACGTGTCATGAAACAAATAAAAATGTCTTGAAAGAAATCAATATTTGGTCGCTGAACATCGTTTCGTCCATCACCGAAGTTTGTGGTTTTAATGCGATTTTACGCTTCAAATTGTCAGTTATAAATCAATTTAGATTTTTGATGTTTGTTTTTCCGCATAGTAACTTTAAAATTCAAAGTTTACAATGCTGTTATTCTGTATCAGGAAAGAATATTGCTCGATGAAGACCCCCTGCCGTCAAACACCATTGCAGTAGATTCTATTTTGATATTAAAATCTTTGTTTTAAAAAAGCACACACTTTGTCAAACGAAATCAAAACATTAAGAAAATATTGTTGATTAAAAATGAAACTAATATGCAATTATATCATAATATCTAATTACAACTCATGATATAGTTTATAAACGTTCTAAATATTTAATTATTGAACTCATATATGTATTTTAGTTTACAGAAAACAAAAAACTTTTAAGTTACATGTATATCGTATTTTGATAAACTTAAACAAGGGTAAAACAGAGGAAACTGTTAAACATGCTTTAGTAAACGTACAATATTCATTAAATATATATTATCATATTATAATATACATGAAAGCTGATGTGATAATACATATAATTTTGCCTCTTGCTTTTTGACAGACACAAAATGACAATTTGTAGCACTATTAGTCTATTCACATATTTGATATGCTCGTACTAAAGTCACCAACTCATGTTCAACTCTCCGCATAAGTAAGTTGCGTAAATGTGGTTCCTAGTAACAATTATAGCAACATAAATGTTTTACAGCAATGAAAAAATGTGGGTTTTGTTTTCCTTCACGATTTATTTTAAAAATGTAATACGCATATTTATTACTTGATGGGAAGTTCGGTCAACTATAAGGGTTTATTTCTTACATCATTGAAAACCTACGGTCAGCTTACTCGTTAAGCCCATGTCACACTGTCACGATTTTGAGCTACGATAGTGTACGAATTCAATAATCGCACTCATTCGAGTTTCATCGTAGAGATAGTCGTAGGCTCTCTTCCTTCATCTCAGCAAATCGCAAAACGCGGTGATTGTTTTGAGCATGTTCAAAACAATCGTGCCCACAGTATGATTTTTAAGTTTTCGTAGACTTTCGCAGGACACTCGCACTGCACTCGTGCACATAGTCCCAATAAATCTTCTACATTCGCAGGAAACTCGCGAAACTTCGTAGTACTTACGATGCTACGAATATCCTACGGTCTACCCCGAGTATTTTACAAGTTCATGCGATTGTGTCTCGAGTCTTCTCCGAGTGTCCCACGAGTGAATGCGAACATAGTTTGATTTGATGCGAATACAATACGAAAACATGCGATTAGGGGCGAGTGCAATACGAGAACATTGCGAGTGAAATACGAGTTAGTGCAAAAATACGAGACTAGTTAGTGTTTCACAATAGTATTCATTTTTTTTATTACTAAGTACATCGTTCAGTAATTATGTTAGTTTATTACAAAATCTTTTCTTTCAAAATTTTACATATACCTGTAATTTCTTCATTCTATAAAAATTAATTTTGTTCTTTATTGATAATCTTATTCAGGGAATAAATCAAACATTTCTGCTGCCACTTTCATGATTATTTAAATTATTCATGAACTAAAACAATATCACAATTTTCTTGTTAGTTTATAAATACAGTAATAAACGTCCGTCGGCAAATTATAAAAACAATTTTACTCACAATTGCAAACATTGTCACAATATGCTTTTCGTTGGTAATCTCAGCTCACAAATTTACTTCTACCTGTACGAGTTTTCATACATCTTTTATAATCTATATGAGTATTACTCTGATTGCATTATTTATTTTATGTTTGAAATTAAAAAATATTTTTAGGTAAGTATTTTATGCAAAAATGCAATCATTTAATAATCACTTTATAAATTAACACACCAGTTAATAATCGTAAAAACTCGTAGTTATTCGTGGTAATATCGTGTATCGATCGATCGTACAAATTCGTACTTATTTGTAAGAGTATCGCATAAAAATCGTCTTCCATCTTACCTGCTCGAAGGAAGATATCAAAGCGTTCGTTACTTAATCGCCAAAACTCATATATGAATCGCCACAACTCGTCCTGTTATCGCACAAACATCGTACATTGTCGAGCAGACATCGTAGTCGAGTCGTACTAGATTCGAAAAGAGCACCGTCTGTAGAATTATCGCAAGATTGACCTGGCGAATGATGGCGATTTTTAACTTTAAGTAATTCGTAGGCAATCGTAGTATAAATCGTGACAGTGTGACAGAGGCTAAAGGACACTGGCCGAGGATTTCCGACGATGTATTTTCATCGACCTCTTACATGTACCTATAAAGACTACCCTTCATAGTTTTCATCAAGTTTGTTTCTTATGGAAGATCAAAGACAAATTAATAAGTAATATAGTTATTTTTGTTTACACGCAAATCTCTAAAACAGGTAAGATGGTGGAGGGGTAGAGCGATAATTTTATTTGCCGGGGAGGGGAGTATCCAAGGCATATTTTCGGAATCTTAACTTCTCACTCTAGATCTGCGCATGTTTCATATACTTTTTCGTTAATTACTTTCTTTTATGGATGGCTACATCTCCTGTAATCGTTTACAAGTTACAAATATAATTTAGTTGGTTTTGTTGTATAGTCATTCTGGAAGCCACTTCTATCTCAATATTCTTTAATTAACGCTGACTTGAATCGGGAGCTTCATTGTTACCGAAAATTAATAAATTAATAAAAATTTCAAGCACACATTTTATTACAAGTGGTGAAAGCATTTCCTTCTAATAAATCACTACTTTTCTTACACGAACGTTTGTGGCGAAAAAAGCGCTTATCTTTGTCCTTAATAAATAGGTCATGCATTTTTTCTGCAACACTTCATAATTTCTTTGTCAGGTAAATACACCTACGGTAAGATAACGATGTAAAAAAAATACATAATGTTTATACTTCTTATTTCTCTTGATTACATGTATGACCTCACTTGATCTATTCTAGCTGAACTGATTTTTACCCAACGGTGACAATTGTTTCAGTAAATGCCAACATTCTTTAAATGCTGAATTAGCAAATATATGCAAAACAAGTTACGGAAAGGTGATTCTAGTTTTATTTTAAATAGAATGATTACCCTTTAAAAACTTTAAAAAATTCAAGAGCAAAATTTTCAGCTTTGTTCCTCACAGCAGTCTGATGGATTCGGTTCATTTTCACTCTCATAATGATATTGTACAAACCATAAATAAAATATATAAATTAAAGTCATTTAAAATAAAGTTAAATTATCCTCCATTGCACATTGAATATACCTTAAGTTTATCCTCTCTTGAATAAATGATTCATTTAACCATGTCTTTTAAACGGAGTGAACGTGAAAACCTTTAACGTCTTACATCACTACGTCATTTGTATATTACGTGTACGAGGGTTGTTCGGAAATTATTGAGAGATTTTCTCTTATTCTTTTAGTAAAAAAGAATAAGTAAAAAAGATAAACTTTTGAAATTTCACGAAAATGTAAATCAGGATAGAGTTTATCAATGTGAAAAGTTTCTTGTCCATGGCATTAATAGATCATTCCTCGTAAGCTGACCAACGTGCCTTCGTCCAGTGACCCGGCGCAACCGCAAACTTTTCGCAACGTCATTTTAACGCTTCTTATTGCTCCTGTGTTTTAAACACCTTACAAACGAATGGAAATAAGACTTATTCTTTATTTCTTATCTTTTGTTTTCATTTCAAGTTGTCATCATTTACTTTTTCTCTCATTCTTGATTTTTTTTTTTGGGGGGGGGGATCGAGTTATTTTTACCCGAATGTCTAATTACTGTGAATGTCTCCTGCACTCATTTTGTACATATTTTAGAACTGTTTACAGTAGTTAGTGTGTCAAAAGTACTTGATAATTAATCCATTTGTCTTAATTCGAGTTAAACAATCACTGAAAAAAATATGATGAACTGAAGCTCTTTATCCCTTGCCATCGTATAGTTTTTTAAGCAATTGCGTGGACTTACATGTTATTAAAATGTCTTAAAATGTATTAAAAATCCAACCTGGAGATCACTAGATAGCGTTGTTGTGAAAGCAATGCAACTGAGAGCGACTTCAAACTGAAATTGATCACATGGAAGCTCAATTGATTTCTAAATCAATTCAATAGTTTCTGTTGTTGATCAAATACTTCTTTATGAAATCTTTTTTTTTTTTTTTTTGCAATGAGAGCTTGCACAAACAATTAACAATGTCTCAACCGAAACTCTCTGAAGCTTGTACATGCTTATGGTCCCCTATGAGGTGAAGTTTGGGTTATATGATTTTTTTATTATAAAAATGTTGCGATTTTATTTGCGTTTAAGGCATTTTCGTTGTACCCATTTGGTGACCCAAACCAAGAACGTGTTCGATGATATTAATGTTAGTTGTAGTATACAGGGGCCCGTTTCACAAAACTATCTTATGACTAAGATCTATCTTAAGACCAAACTTTGTCATAAGATTTCATCATAGCCGTTTCACAAAACTGTCATATCTTATGATTATCTTAAGATCTGTAATAATCTTATGACAACCAAATACATGTCTTAAGTACAAACATAACATGGCGGCAGCCTATAACTTGGTTCAACACAGAAGGCTCTTAAGGAGAGAACGGGTATTTAGAGATAGAAACAACCCCTTAGGTTATATGAATGATGAATATGTCATGGATAATTTTTAACGTCATTTGATTTTGAATTTATGTGCTTAGCTTTGGAACACCCTACTGGAAGGTCTCATGCCCTCCCCCTCCCCCATCACTGCAAATCATGGTGGCAGTCAAGTTTTATGCCAATGGGAATTTTCAAACCGTTACCGGTGATCTTCACGGTATAAGCAAAGCTAGTGTATCAAGAATAGTAAATGCTGTATCATTAGCATTAGTAGCTTTAAGTCCAAATTATATTAAATTCCAACGTGATGATAGAGGTATAAATGACACCATCCGGGGATTTTCTCGCATTGCTAATTTCCCAGGTATCATTGGTGCTGTTCTTTACAAAAATTAAATTATTGGGAATCAAAATTTGTCATTTGTCATGTACAATTTTCATTCTCAATAATCTAAATTTTTGTAGTGGACAGTGCGATGAGGGACTCATATTCTTATAAAAGCTCCGAATAATGATGAACTTCTCTTCGTTAACAACATTTTTTTTCATCCAATTAACATTATGGCAGTTTGTGATGCCAGTTTAAAGTTCAAAATTTATCAACTTAGTTGCTGGGTGGCCTGGTTCATCTTATGATACTTTTGTATGGAAGAATTAAACACTGCCTGATTTTTTGAGAATGGTGATATAAACAGAAGCTATCATTTATTAACACCTGACTGTACTGAATCCAAGCAACTCCCATAAACTAGCGTATAACGAGGCCCATGCTAGGACGAGAATTCCTATTGAAAGAAGTGTCGGTGTCCTTAAGATGAGTTTTAGGTGCACTGATCATGATAATTGCTTTAAAAGCTTGAATCTATAAAAAATGATATTAATAACTTAATACATATTATTATATAGGAAATTATATTACCGTATGTCAGGTTTTTTCCGCGTGTATCCAATTTCCGCTTTGTTCGCGACGATTTCCGAATCGCGGAAAATTAATCAGCGAAAATTTGATACAAAGTTTTAATCTTCTAAAAAAGTTTTCTCTTTCCTTATAAAGTAAGCAGGTAAGTTACAATACGGTGAACTGTGTTCAGTTACTTTAGTTAGAGGTCGGGATCGGAAAACAAGCGCCAGATAACAGGTATATAAGCCTCGTTGTTTATATAATAATCCATTGACAAGCTAATTTAAACGGCCACTTTCCTTGCGTAAACCGATATTTCATTATACCCGAGCTACTGGTATATGTAACGGTACATGATCTATTGATCTATGACTGTTTGCGTCTCTAAAATTAATTATCGGTAATTATTTTACATTAAGAAAATTGTGTAAATGATTTTATTGTCTGAATTTTTCATCATTAAGAGTGACAATTTAAATACTTTTTTCCCTCTTACTTTACAGATTTAAACAATCGTAAATCATATTTTCACTATGACTTTGAAATAGTGAAAATTTGATTCGCGTAAATTTAATATACGGTTCTTGGTTCTGATTCGCGGAAAAATCATGACGCGGAAAAAACCTGATATACGGTACTAGATTTAATTGTAAATATAACACCTCATTTTTTCTAGTCATCATAAAACCCCGCCCTCGTAAAAGATATTCATTTGGCAAAAAATTTAATATTGTTTCAAAGTATAAAACTTGCTGAACTATCATGTGTGGTGCCGGAGGGGAGGGGTGTCCGGTCCTCATTCCCCCTGAAAAATTCAAACTTGTTTAATTTTCATGGTATCATTAACAAAAATAGGCCATGCCCCCTCCCACCGAAAAGCAAAATTTTCCCTCGGATCCTCCTGGAAAAATGTTCTGGATCCACTCATGCCTTTATTAAGTAAATAGACAAGTGTCCTATTCGAAATCTCAAAATATTGAAACAAAAAGAAAACAAACTCTGTCCAGGTATATTATTATTCGCAATAAAAACTTTGTATATTCAATCATACAGTTTATCTTAAGATTGATCATAAGATATAAGATTTCTAACTTGTTAAGATAGTTTTGTGAAACGGAAGTGATAAATCTTATGATTGTCATAAGTAAGATCTTATGACAATCTTAAGATAGATCTTATGATAGATCTTATGATAGTTTTGTGAAACCCAGCCCTGAATTGCATGTACATGTATCTATTCGTTTAAGCTATCAACGTTGTTAATCAATGAAAGTGAGCAAAGAGAATAGACTTTATCGTGCATATTCTACTGTACAATTCCATCCAACACAGCAATTATCACTCATTGAGTTCGATTTGTAATACTTTAATCTACAGGTTTTAAAACTATCAAATTTTGAAAAAAAATTTACGTCGATGAATCTATTTACACGAATGGACCAAAAAGAGATGATAAAGAAATTAATTTTAAACGACTCGTTTTTATTTATTATGTAATCGGGTTTGTCCTTCATAAAAAAAGTAACCAAATTTGACCTGTTTGGGTTTTTTTCAAAATAGGGGGGGGGGTGCCAGTGGGAAAATGCATTGCTAATGTACATGTAATACTCCCAGAGTAGAAGTAGAAGACGATTCCATGTTTCTTACTAATATCCTTTAAGTCAAATCAAATCTGAAATACATGATTTTATTTTCGAATTCTCTCCTCATTCTATATGTTCCCCTACTACAGAATAGAAAAAAAAACCAACAACAATTTTAGAACGCTATAACGAATCGGAGCGATCTCGACTCTAACTATCGAACAGTTAGTCGTTCTTATCTAAGGATAGGCTTCAGAAATCTTGATAATATTGTCATGAATAGAATTTACGTTTATAAGGCATATTGATGGAATCAATATTGTAAATCTATGTGCCGTCAACGAAGTACTTTTATCATTAAATAAACATACTTGTATAATTTTCCCGTAACAACTGATAGCCAAATCATTAATATTTCTCTCCTGTTATCTAAGTGGCAACTTTTTGAATTTATTTCAGGATATTTGTAAGATACAATTGCATTTATAAAATATAATCATTATATTTCTAAACATGGGAACATTTCATTTCATTTTTACTTTATTTTATTTTTTTTGGGGGGGGGGGAGAGTAAAACTTAAAAGCGATTTTACAATTAGTTTCTTATGAAAATTTAAGGTTGCGATACTTATATTTTATTTTAAGATAAAAGTTATTGTTCTGTCAACGTGTGCACTTTTCGAAGTGAAAAACGCAGTTTATAGTGAAACTATTAAAACGTTGAAATCCATGCAACACGCCGTTGTGAATTTCCTTCTCCTCTTTTTTTTTTGGCGGGGGGGGGGGGGGGCCCGTTTTTGAAACTGTAGGTTCTTGAAAAATGAATATGCCATTAACAAATGGAGCTAAAATGATTTTTTTTACATTTATGATGGGCATAACTATTACACAGACTTACCACAGCTACAGGCCTGTCTTAGTCAAGAAAACGCGACGCAAACATGACTACTACTTAAATAAATCTCTTTTTTTTGCTTGTTTTTACACTGTCTTAATGATTCAAAAATTTTGCTTTTTTATCCATTTTTGACATAACTTTTTGTCGTAATTTTTTTTCCGGGTGTGATCGGGGATAGGACGTTATTATGTAACATATTAATAATCTGTATAGTCAAATTTTATCTGTGACTTAAAACCGTCATTTATTTAGTAAAATGAAAGTTTCATATTTAATGCATTTGCCTTAAAAAATTCAACTAAGCTAGAAGCAATCGAAAAATTAAAAGTTCAAAAATACCTGTGTCTTTGATAATCCACATCCGTTCAACTGCCGCGCTCATAAACGACAACTGTATGTCACTACGCCCCGCCTCTTGGAGCGCATGAAACATCAAGAAAAGGTACAAGTCGAGATAGGCCTTATCTTGCCCCACCCCCCACCCCCCAAAAAATAATATAGATAAATTTTAAAAAATGTAATTCAATAATTCCGCCATATAGTTTTCATTGACTTTACACTTTTCTTGTAATTTAGTGGAGGTTTGCATTTATATAACTGTAATATAAAAAAGCTTTGAATGAGGGTGTGAAAATGGTTACATATTTAGTTACTGATACACAGACTGTTTTTTTTTTATTTTGACCGGAAGTTTTGCACAAAGTCAGACGACCCCCTGTACGTGTTTTCAAAAACCAATTTTAGGTAAGTCAATACAAGAACAGCAGACTAAATACTCTATAAAGCCGATTTTGAAACTATAGAGTGATTAAACATTACGTTTTAAAAAGTCCAAGGTGAAGTGTATCGACTATTCAAACGATAAAAACTTTGCATTTGACCTGTTCTTTCACTCTCGTGAAGCGGGTGAGAAAAAAAAAACCCGATAAAATTCTTTACTAGCTGTTTTGTCAGTAATGATACTGAGTTAATGCTTAAAATCTTTTGAACTACAGTTAACAGAATTATTGTATCCTTAAAAGAGAAATACATGTAACTTCAAGGATTCAAGGAAAAAGGACACGTCTTGAAACGTGTTACTTTCTAAACAATTTCCTTGAAAAAAGTTATCTCTCTAAATGTATTTACTTTACTCGAGCTCAAGTCCAAATGTTGACTTCCGTATCGTATTTTCAATTTCACAAAATCTTAACTCATTTTCTAAAATCGTTTTATAGTTTTGTTAAATTTTGCTATCTATATTATTGTAAAATAAACTGTTTAATGTCACATGATTAAATTTTTTTTATGATGATTGCTTGCTTTTTTTAATATCTTTTATTAATTTGGCCCCCTATCTTGTGTTTTGTGTAGATATTTTACTTATTTACTTTTTTACTTAAGCAAAAAAAACAAGCTCAGTCTCCTTGGCTAGGCCTAAAAAGCTAAGGAACATAATTTTTTATTTTATTTTAATGCTATTAACTTTTACGTTTTTGTAATAACTCAGCGGTGCAATACGACATTCGTTTAATGAAAAAGAAAATAATTACGATATCCACTTCAATATTGAAATATATTTACTGTATATACAATATGCCAAATTGTCAGGTCTAGAAGAATATGTTCAGGTGGATTCTAGTCACAATACTCTGTTTATGATTTTTATATTGTATTTTTTTAGGATTGTTACAACTTCTGAATGTTTGATTTGTCACAATCCTTTCTAACGAATTATGGCATTGTGTTCCTTTGTCTGTTGTATTCCTTTTTGGCATAATACTTTAGCTTAATAAATGACCATTCCAATTCATCAAACAATGTGTTGTGTTATAATGTGTCAAACGGAGCACCACCGTATCAGCTATCCATAAATATAGTTTCTTACACCTTAATATTTTGATAACTTGCATATGCATGTTTCCTTGTACAAATACTGTACATGTACATGTAGATGTAGACCTGTGATAATGCTATTCAGTTACATGTATAACTATAAGGTTGCTGAATGTTATTTACTTTAGATGACTTAAAGGCAGATCTAATCCGTTCATCCACCGTACGGCGTCTTCCATTGATTGTCGAGTTTAACTGAATGGCATAGTTGTAAAGGTGTTTATCGTTATCATTGATGAACAAATTGATAACAAATACCCATCTACTGTACATACTAGTATTCATTCATGTTACAATTAAACCAATCGATTAATGCATCTAGTAATGCAATGAACGGCGATATGTTGTTTTAACGTATTTTTGTGGGTTTTTTTTTAATCTCAAGTAATATAGTTTCATTTTTATTAAGCGCTAAGCGCATGCGCTAGCGCTTATTAGGAATGCACTAAATCTCATGATCTTTTTAAAAGCGCCACCTAGTGATCATGCTGACCGACCGCTCGTTTTCTAAAAATAGCAAGATCAAGGTATCCTTTAGTTTGAATTTAGATTACACGTTTTGCAAAAGAACGTAGACTTGTGGGTTTCTTTAATCAAGATCAGAACAAATGGCAAACTTCAACAATATCAATGAAGTCTGAGGGTGCATTGCCGATTACACAACTAAACATGTCAAGGGCATTCCATGCTGCTAAAATAAGACGCATGTTGGGTGACCGCTGTGCAATAAAAACAAAGGATGGCCAGTGGTGCGGATCTCGGGAGTGTCAAAGCATGCGATCAGAGTTATTGCCTTGTCTTGTTGCTAGTTTTCTTTAACACGGACTGTCTAATTTCTCCCCAGAATTCCAATGTACACTAGCGCAATCGAATTTCCATCCAACTTATTTAGTCAGTCCGTGGTCTGACTAATCAGTTACATGTTAGTACATTACGAACTTCTCTCTTTAAATCGATTGAAATGGTAAATGTATGGTAAGGGTCTCATACATATACATTTTCATGAAACACCTTCCTTTTTTTTACTTTCTGTATAATTATGATTTTAAAAATTATTTAATTTTAACAATTGACATTTGAAAAAAGTAGCAATGAGGCTTGGCTAAGCGCTTTCCAGTACTTTGAGTACTTTGATATATTTTTTTAAGTCGCACGTGAATGGACGGGAAGCAAGTGTCTTATCAGCCCACAACTGCTGTTTGTAGTTTGGATACAAGAACAAATAATCGTAATGTTCCTGTCTTACGGGAAGAAATGTCCAATGGTTTTCATTTCTCTCACTGAAAATAAGCTGTGATTAGAAATATCAATTTCTATATACATATCTGTCAACCCAAAAATCTAGAAAGGAATTTTTAAAATTGTTTTAAAGTTGGCTCTATAAAGGTCGATGACCATCTGTTATTGTCTTATGCTTTCTATTTTGATTAATACAGATCAAAGTATACAAAATAAACCCTTTCAGCAAACATTTCGGCTGCGATTGTAGTCTGCTTAGCAAGTAGAATGATCAGGAGACATTTATAATATGTTATACTCATGTACATGTACAAGGTTGTATAAATGTGATTTGCCATGTCTCGGAACTACAAGCGTTCGTGTTTCGTTTTTTCAAAACATGTTCTATACTTTTTCACCTTATAGTTGATAGAAGAATTTAATAAGTACTTTTAGTCATGTTGTATATTTTATTTGATAAAATGAAATATATCAGAAAGGACACTATGCTGATTTTCCCTAAAGAAGTTGCAGATAAAATGGAAAAATCAAAGTTACAGAATTCGATACAATTCTTTTTTTTTTTTGCTTGCAACGTTGTATATAAAACATTGTAGAATTTTATCTGGAAAGTTTGTTCTAACTTTTATAAAACACTATAAAAAATTGAAATTGGTTACACAGACAAATGTGGCAGATTTCACGCTTTATAAAAGGGGAATCCTTATTGTTGTGAAAAACTGCCTCCTTGAAACAAAATTAATTTAATCTTAACGTTTAGAGTTAAAAGACAATGTCTTGAAAACTGCCATTTCCGATTTTTGTTTCATAGAGGCATATTTTTAAAAAATCTTAATTTTGGGAAAATATCATTAATACATGTACCTTTGAAATCTAGGAACGCTGTGTTAAATTCTCAATTTTGTGGTATTTGGTGGTTGTTGTGTTCGATAGAAATGCGTGTATAATGTTTTTGTATTACTGTATGTTGCATACATACGACCCGCTATGTAAATATAGTCCTCTACGTAATGTATATATAGACATGACTATTCAAGCGATACAGATATTTAAAGATTCTTTCTACATAAGGGAATATTCCCGCTTTTTCGCAACAATCTCTTTAAAGTTTTTTTGGAAAGCCTTATCTCCTACAGTACCGATCAGACCCAACCCTACACAAAGTAAACCCCAACTAAACCCTGGGTTTACTCTGGGTTTACTTTGGGTTTACTAGAGTGGACCCATAGTAAACCCAAAGTAAACCCAGAGTGGACACAGAGAGTAAACCCAGTCAGAAGTATACCCCTGAAAGCAGACGTTAACTGTGTATTCGGAATATACAAGGGGCAGGAATTACAGTCAGTAGAATATTAAGATAAAAGACGGATCTGCGTCCCACTTCAGTGCGTGCAGTTGACCTCAAAAGCAATTTCCAAGTAAACCCAAAGTAAACCCAGAGTAAACCCAAAGTAAACACCGAGTGGACCCAAATTTTGAAAAAGTAAACCAAGAGTAAACCCCAAGTAAACCCCAAAAGTAAACCCGGGGTTTAGTTGAGGTTTACTCTGGTGTTAGGTTGGGTCTGATCGGTACTGTATATGCAGCATTTAAAATGTTTAGCGTGTAAACCCAACAACTTTAACATTTGCAAAAAACAATAATAATATATTTAGCGAACAGCATGATACTACTGATCACAAACGTGACTGCATGTGATTCGCGTTTTAAAGTTTACAGTCATTAACTTATATTGTAAAATTACCAGCTGATTTCCTTCACCACTATCTTTAGGTTTGATTCAATCTGTCTTCCACTGAATACGCTACTGTGTTTCCTGATTTATTAATTCTAATAAATGGAATATACATGTACAACATGGCAATCATATCAGGAAGGACACAAGCAGCAAACTGCTGCATGTGACTACCAATGATTACTGTGAAGTGAAGTATCTTAGAAAATAATTACGATATAAATTATGTTATTCTATACTTCTTAAGACTTATGTTTTATACAATGGTGCTTAATGTGGATATTATGTACAGTCATGTAAAAGACATTTTTTCAGCAACAATCAGATATATTTTTAGAATAAATCCACTGCATGTCATTAAAAATATGAGAAATTAAAATTCAACAAAAGCATGAAAAACTGGTGCTGCATATTACATGTTTTTTTTTTAAAGATTTGAACAAATTACAATAAGAACTAAAAATATATATCCTGCAATAAATTAAGACATTGAGAAAACAGGTCTTTTAGCTCACAGGGGAAAAGCTTAACTAAATAGCGCATTACCTCTTAAAGGTAGTCTTTTCTTGACGCAAATTCGTTCCCGACAATTATTTTAATTCACTTAACAACCAATTAAAATATCAACATATTACATATTTAAATTCCAAAGGGAAGATAATGATAAAGAGTTAAAACTTTTAATTAAAAAAATAAGTTTTTAATTTCATGTTCATGGTACATGTATTTGATGTAAATCCTTAGATACAAAATAATTTCCTGTAATGTAATGTCTACCTGACGCTGCATGGTTTGTCATGTAACGTTACTTCAGCAATTCTTTTAAACAATATCTCTATTTCTCTCGCTCTCATAAATTTTCTTTAAATACCTACATGTAGAAAATGGTTTGACCCAATTTTTTTTTTAAAATTGCATTTTGAAGATTTCCTCCAATTGAAACACAACCCCTTAATAAAATACAAAACAATAACTGGATTATACTTTTCTGCATTTACATGCATATGTAGTTTATGACATTTTAATAATACAGGTATAATCCATTGTGGTACACAGCTTGTGTCATATTAGGATTACAAGAACGTTTTCTTGACAATTCGAGTATTGGACTATGGATTATACATGTATGTACGTATATCATTTAACCTTTTTCATCTAACCTTCTTCAGAAAAATATGTATAGTACGTCAAACTGCAATTATGAACCAGTATGAAACATCACGACCCATATTTTTTAAGTACTGGGTTCACAAGATGAGACCAGGTTATCTCCAGATAAATATTTACACCATACCTTTGATCGATAACGTCAGATTTTGTATTTAAAATGTCACACCCAGATATTTTCAGTAAATAATTTCACAAACCATTAAACGCTCTTGTTTGATATGTACAAACTAAAATATTTAAATCTTGTTTTTCCTCACTAGATACATGCAAGAAAACTGAAATTTGTTAATCTACAGTGTTTTTAGAGTCTTTCAGAACCCTGAAATAAAGTGTTTAAAAACCCAAATGGTAGGCAATTTTTAAGTGACCATGCATAACGATAATTTTGATTCAAAAGTTTTTAACCTTTGTTGTTGTTTTTTAGGGGAGTGGGTGGGTGGGTGAGTGGGTGGGATGATGTAATTTGAAAAGATTCGTTTTAGTGATTTGATGAAACATTTTACTTAGTTCCACTTCATTATTATTATCGTCTTATATTTTATGCATTTAATATCATATTGATGTCATATGGTTGTACATTTTTTTTTTGTTCATCAATTTCTATTACTATTGAATGTATATCTTGTATATTTATTATGTAAGCTTAGGCTAAAATACATTAGTATTTAATGAACTACTAGTATTAAAATGATTTTGAAAACCTTATTTCTAATAACTAGATAATATCTCGCATAAAAAAAAGAGTTATATGATAGTGCTTGCAGATAAGCTCAGATTTAGCTTATTATCAAATGAATATGATTTTTTTTTTAACTATTGAAACATAAACTATTAAAAACTATTCCAAAAATGTCGTGCAGTGGTTGCTAGATTCTATAGAATTGGAAGCTTTCTGTCTCCCCACGAATTATTTTTATAAAATAAAATCTGGTGTTACCTGTGTAGGTGTAAGACTACTTTCTTTTAAAATAAACTTTTGTGCAAAGACACTTCTCTCGGATATTAATATTTATTCTTCCAGGATGATGACGATAAACTAAGACTTGAAACATCTGCCCTTGGAATTGCAAACTGTCATTCCGTTATAACATCTACAACTATGGACATTGTAAAGGAGGCATACAGAATTGGTACAGGCAACAAGGAGTCTATTCCATTGCCATTGTTCAATTATCAGCAGCAACATTCACAGCCATCCTAATATGAAGCAAATAAACACCACTTGGTCATGTTAACGTGCTTCCATCATGCACATGTAAGATTTCTCGTTAATACCCCCATAAAAAAAAAGAAGAAGAGAAAATAGGACAAATGACATGGCAATGCTTGTAGGACAGGAAGTACATATGTTAAGCGATTGAATGACAATTCTGGTTTAGTTATTAAACAAACATTTGGGAAAACTTTACAAGGAAAACACATACATGTAAATCTCATGTTTTTGGTATTAATAAATGCAGAGATGTAAGACCATTTGCCCAGTGTTTGGTTGCACACATATGTTCAATGTTGTAAAGGAATAAGCGTGGATCTGGATAATGTTTTTCTTTTTCGAGCTGTTTTAAGAATGATAGAGTCATAGGTGAAAGCGAGACATATTCAGTAAATAAAATACTGATTCGGTACCTTAGTTTGATAGAAATAAATGAGGTTGGAACTCCCCATATATGTAGTTTTAGGGCGGCCGTGGAGTGACTCTTGGCTTTTTCTTGCATTATGACCGGTGTGAGATCGGTGTGAGACAGCAGTGTGAGATTTTTCGGTCTTAAACGGCGTATTACTACGCCACTTAATAACGTAAATAAACGTTGTCTGCTGTAAGGAAATGTTAAATTATGGATTTGGATTATCCATTAAGTAATAGTTGCTTAATTAATTACAACTTATCATAATTTTTTTGTTGTATGCTCTCATTTTGACTTGCACTACATGCATTTGAAGCACGCAGATGGATAAACCGAAGGTTATCTTTTGAACCTCATCACAGAAAGTTGTCACGCATCGATTTTTAATGTAAGATAATGCGAGAAAAATAATCATTCATTACATACTCGTGTGAGATAGTGAAGTTCCACCATAGGGGCCAAGACTTGGCAGAACCTCGTCCTAGACTGTAAGTTTTGTCCCCTTGGTGGAATTTTACTATCCCACACTCGTTATAATGAATGATTCTATTAGTCTTGGTCGGTTGCCAATGTAGGACAAATGATCGATGAACCATGTTGGATGGTATTGGGCGGGGCCAGAAGAATATTATTGTAAATTTCCAGCTTTGATGGAATCTGATTATATAGCAGGTAGATGAGTGGGTGGAGCAGGTCAAATACATGTAATGTGATTTTGTGGAAGATCAGTCTTAACAAAGGGGGATTTTAGTATTTCATAAAGGCTTTTCAATAAAGATCAGGCATTTAAATTGACAACATAATGAAGAAAATAAGGATTGTCATCTTCATTATAGGAATTAGGTATGTTTAGAAATAACAATTGGTAGGTCTGTAACAACTGTATTACAGTGATAACTTCAGAGAATCTAGATTAAAAAATATATGAAAAGTTTTCAAATAATAAACTTATCACAATTTTGAAAAAAAAAATTTCGGTGTAAATAGCTAGAATAAAACTTTTTGTAGCTTGGCAAATTTTGTATAAATGAATTTTATAATGATGAGTATTGGGAGAAGAGCAGGCACTTTCAGCTACAACGGTGATTGTCTATGAAATGATAGTTACTACAATTCCTAATACTTGAGACGAACTAGAGCAGGAGCGTATTAACTTGGGATAGGAAAACATCCCAAGTGTAATACCTCACCGCAAAAGTGATGAGGCCATCATTTTTGGAGCTGTACCAATGGTGTTAAACATTGAAGATGAGCATGGTTGGCTGGCATTGGCGTTGGTGGTTCAGCGTTTCTACGATTTTTCCACACCCACCCCACCCTTGTATATGTTCGTGTTCTCGGTTAATGATAAATTACTTCATTTTCAAATACTTGATAAGAACAAGAGCAGGAACGTATATTATAGGGATAATGAAAGCATTTTTCGAAGGACCTTATGTTATTCCGTCTCTCTCTCTCTCTCTCTCTCTCTCTCTCTCTCTCTCTCTCTCTCTCTCTCTCTCTCCTCGAATTAAACTCACCGCGACCAGTAACCCTATATAAATAAAATAATATAATAAACATATCAATGTTAATTACCTTGTTATTTATTTATCTATTTATTAGGTATCTTGGATAATTAGCAATATAGAGACAATAGCTTCATATAAAAAGTCATGGAAATTAAGTGCATAATTCGTTTAAACTTAACAATATTTCTATACTGACCATGGCACGAAAAAAAAAGATTTGGAAAAATAACGGACTGGTGTCAGTTACAAGGACTCATTTGAAGAATGAAAGATCGATAAATCAATTATTGATGAAGATTATTTTCATTACATATACAACTTTCGACTTCTACTAGGACCATATAAATTCAGAGATCATAGATATAATCATATACTAATATACGATAGATAATGGTGTGAAACAATACAGTGCTTGGCTAAATTAAAAATCCAAATACGATACAATTCGATATTATTTTTTTAGTTTGAAGCAATATTATAAATCAAAATAATTTTCTTTATAATTAAGATAACTCTCTAATTTTTATATGGCACGTACATGTATGTGTAAGTGTTAAGATAGAACACTGTGCCGGATAATTATGCCAGTGCCAAGGTGGGTATTTTTGCACCCGTCTAAGCTGCTTATATCGAAAAATTTAAATATGCCATATGCTAGATCATTGCTTAAAGAGTTTACAACCACCTTTGTTATCATTGTATCTCACGTGGCAGGCGAGATATTTACCTTTCAAAACTAAATTCCTACAGGAAAATAATTGTTCCCATAGGAAAAACAGTATTCCTATAGGAAATTAGAAATTTCCTTTTGGAATACAAGAACTTCCTATAGGAATTTCAATTCCCATAGGATTTGATAAAATCCGATAGGAAATTATAATTTTCTATAGGAAAACTACATGTCTAAGTCAAATTCCTACAGAAAAGAACTTTCTCCTAAAGGAAATATAATCCTATAGGAATGTCAATATTTCCTGTAGGAGAATCGTTTCTCCTATATATGGGAATTGTCATTTTCCTATAGGATTTTAATTTTTAAAGATAAATATCTCACCTGTCAGGTGAAACACACTAAAACAAAAGTGGTTATATACTCTCTAGACAGTGGTTTATCATTTGGTATGTATGGATTTTTCCGAAACAGCATCTTAAGCGGGTGCAAAAATGCCACCTTGGCACTGGTATTCATGTAATTATCCGGCACTGGGTTTTAGTTCTGATTATATACATGTATCAGCATGATAGGCTACAATATGAATATAAAACTGATACATGTACCATTTCTTTACTTTGGTGCTTTGAATAAACGAATATGTAATAATTAAAAAATATATTTAATCCAAAATGTTCATCAAACACAAAAATTTATGAATATTTTTATTTTCGTAGGATACAGAAAAGCACAATATACAATTCAATATAATAGAGGATATATCTCTAATATGAACATATACGTGACCGTATGTGAAAATGTTATGATTATACAAATATGATAGAATACAACATTTAAATATATTAGTTAATATCATATATGTAATTTGCTGCCTTAATAATATCTATTTGAATACTATGCATTTGTATAATATATAATAATATATTAATAATAATATATCATTTGTAGCATTCATATTCACATTACAATTTTCTGTACCTACATTCCTCTGTCTATATTTGTCCATAAATACTAGTATTCATAACATTTAAATATATATACATACTAGATGATACCCAGCGCAAGCGCGGGAATTAACACTTTACACATTATTATCATATACCGGTAATGCTTAATATGCTGAACCATATTTTTGTTCATTTTTGTATATACTTTGTCCGATTGTTCCTTATCTTATTCTTTAAAATTGAAATAAAAAACAAACTGCATTGTTGGATATTAAGAGGAGCGGGCAGGGATTAAAAATCTATACTAAAATGGATAATATAAACATGTACGTGGCCTTAATCCTGTTTGTTGCACCTGACTGAAAAAAAAACTTTTTTTATTGTATACATCTCAAATCAGTGAATGGGTATTTAGTGTATCTCTTTCTAAATTTTGTTTTTTTTTGGTCAATTTTCAATATAATTTGTATTACTCTCCCAAATGATAATTTCAGAAAAAAGACTGTTTTGATAACCAATCTGGATGGGGGGGGGGGGGGGTCCCCATTAAACTTACAATGTTTAGACGTAGAATACAATCATCTGTTCATTAATGTTTACAAATTAATGTCTAAGGTTTACAACCAATCTGTCGTGGTATAAAAAAGTAGGAAATTAAAACACGTTAGGTTATGCATTATTATCTATGTGCATGCATATTCTAAACCAAAGTTGTCAGATTTAAAGTATCTGGCCGATGGTTAACTACACTTTCCGCCATGATGTCAACCCAATTCTGGGCACCCCGTTCTGGAAAGTTCTCTCCATTAATACTAAAATCGCATTAATTGTTCCATTTTATTTATTAACTCTTTGTACTAATAGAAGTCCGATCCAAGGTATCTGCCAGCGATGCATGATGAACTCGTCCTACACTTTTCGTTAATTAGTCAATCCGCGTTCTGGAAAGTTCTCAAGCGAATGTGTATCAAAACTAAAATGTGTATCAAAACTAAAATCGCCCACTAAAGAAACGAATTGACTCATTTTATTTATTCAACATTTGTCAAATCTTAACTTCATTGTATTCTCTATATAGGCTCACAGTAAATATATTCACTCTTTACGTAATAATTCAATACTATTTCACTGCACGTATATATTTTGATGCAAACTATTCCTGACTTGGATCCGCCAAAGCGTGTCCACCACCTTACTCTCATTTTTACTATTTCGGGCTTGTGTATCGAAAATGAAAGTAGGGTTTTGATTAATTAAACAATAATAACTTATCAGTTAAAATTCACTCATACCTTACGGACATCATCACGCATGTGTTGAAATATTAAAGGTGTAAGCAAGTACTGTGGTTCAGGCATTTGGTAGTTTATTTGCAAAATGCATTAATTTATAAGTATAGATATGTTGTTGTGTTTTTATAGATTATTTCATAACTTTTAAAGTTCTTTCGCAAATATTGATAGGTACATTCATTAGAAAACATCAAAACCAAGAACGATACAAAAAAGAGGTATATACGATGCAAGAATACACTTTGATCGTTGAAACAGTTCATTTGTTGTTCATGGCAGCATAAAGTCATTGGGCACAGGAAATACTTTCTTCTCCATTTCACTGCAAAAAAAAAATTGAATGGATCATTCTTATTTTTTTTTACCTGATATCAATATCAACTAGCATCATTCTATGAGACTTATATGACTAAAATAACTATTTTAAGACGTAATTTAACATACAATGTAAATTCATTCAAGTTTTTTAATCAACAATTTATTTTTTTTCCGAAAGAAATGCTTATTCATGTTTCTCGAAATAACTGTTTTTATAGAAAATTCAGATGCTGTACAATATTTTCTAAGTCATTAGTGTTAGAAGGAAACAAATCTTTGCCAAAAAATAAATAAAAGATTCTTTTACTTCTTCATTTGGCGGTAACGCTTAATCCATGGAATCCCGTGAATCCCTTTCGTAAACTGCAAATACAAGAGGCCCATGGGGCCACATCGCTCACCTGAGCAAAAATGACTTTATATGTGCATTCAAAGAATATTGTGCCATATGGCCCTTAAGATATCTAACTAAATTTTTGGTAAGGGTTCACGATTAACCTCCAGTTCCCTTAATTTTAGCCCCCCTCCCACTTTCCTATACGTGAAAGAAGAAAATTGTACCTCAATGTGCTCATTCTAGAATCAAAAACATTAAAAAATTGAATTGGTCTTCTCCATTATAAATGATTGTCATTTACCTAGCGTGAATTTATCTCGTATGACGTTTCATAACCTTACTTGACTGATGAATAAACTATAAAACTGAATTACGTTGCAACATGATAATTCTAATCAATGTATTGACAGGCATATCGCTCTATTGTACTAAGGCACATCCATTATTTTCATCTTCATTAAAAAGGAACAAATGGCTACAAACAAAGATGCTTTTCCACTGCAATATTTTTTTAAAGAACAACGATGCTTTTATCTTCATAATAACTATGGCAACTGGTTAAAAGACTTCGTTTTTATTTACTTGTGTTTAAAAAAACCCATCAAAATTAGTGAGGATTATATATATATATATATATATATATATATATATATATATATATATATATATATATATATAATACATTCATCCTATAATAAAGGGCACCAGAAAGTAGATACTGCATATCATCCTTTTAGCAAGACATTTCTAATGATTAACCAAAATTTCAGGGTGAATCATAGAATTATTAGGAAGATACATACCTTGTTTTGAGTCATGTTTTTGTTTACATGCATGAATGTATTACATTCAACTTAAGATTTTTAAACTTGGTATTTCCTATTCAGCATTTAAAATATAAACACATTAAAGCATCACCTCAGCTCTTTGTACAAACATAGCATTTTGCACAACTTATAACACGAAACTTGACTCTTAGATAGGTCAGTAAATTATAGAAAATTGTAAACAATGAAAACAAAAAAAAATGCACTGTAAACAAAGAGGGAGCACAATTTATTTTTCATCATAAAAATACCTACCAGTATATATTTCTATCAGCGAGCGAAAATAATCTCCGCTTAGGCTGAAAATGCTGAGCATCTTAACAAATCACGTTGCATTATTCAACCATTACGTAGAGATCGTACCGAAATATGAATAAAATGAAACGTACAAATGAATTTTATTTTACGATATGTTGTTAATGCATCAGATTTTGCTCATTTTGTGCAGGTAAACAATCAGCTGTCTGATTTACCGAAGTCTATGTTTGACTTGATACGTAAATATTCCAAAATACAGGCGATAGTTCCCCTCAAGTTAAAAGGCATAATTAACGAAAATGAAACTAAAATCAAAACAAGCTAAAACCATCGTGACAAGTGAACATTCCAACGCATTGAAACATTAAACCTCAATTTACTTCAAAAAAGCGGCACAAATATTTCAAATATTCCCTTCGCATGTAAACTGTTGCACAACAAGCAAATTCATCTTTGTCAGTTTGACCATTTTTAGTGCGTGAAACATTGCTGCTCTAAACAAAACCTCTTTTTCGATATACGAAATACCGAACCCGAAGTTATCAACTGATCGACCCCCAATTTCTTTGTTTTTAATTTCGTAAATTACTCAAATTTGAAACAGAATTAGCCCATGAGTTTTGCAATTTATATTTTCCTTTCCATAAGGATTATGTAGGCTAAATTACGTTGAATTTGACTCAGTAGTTCTTGAGAAGAAGATTTTTAAAAATGCACCCCCTTTTTTACAGTTTCGAGGTTTTCTCCGCTTTGAATAAAGATCGGTCTTTCATTTCTGCAATTTATATTCGTCTTACCATAAGGATGCTTTGTGCCAAATTTGGTTGAAATTGGCCAGGTGGTTTTAGAGAAGAAGTTCAAAATGTAAAAGTTTACAGACGGGCGGACAGACGGACGGACGGACGGACGGACGACGGACAAAATGTGATCAGAAAAGCTCACTTGAGCTTTCAGCTCAGGTGAGCTAAAAAAAAAACATGCACAATGTAGATTCAATAAAAAGATACACTGTACCTATTTTTTTTTAGATATATTAAAATCGGGAATATATTCATAATATTAAAAACTACCAAATTGAAAAAATAGGTTTGCGATATATATTTTACAAAAGCATTTTCATTCGTTCAAAAGAAAAGTCATATATATCTATAAGGTAATTAAGTTCATCTGAACATCTCTCAGGGACGGCGAAAATGAATATTTTTAGAAATTGTGCCTACTCTCATTGTATGAAAAATTATAATTAAAATTATTTAAATCGAACAAGTCACCCTTTAAATTATCAAAACTAAGAATTTTGAAAAAAAAATCCACTAAAGGTCTGTTACATGTATCACTCGTGTTGTTTTGAGCATGATACTGATAGAAAATTGTCATTCCGATGTATTTTAATTTTGTGAAAAACTATGCATTAATTAAAGCGTATTTGTATTGGTAAAATTAAAATATCTATAAAGGGCATACGGAATTGATTTTACGTTGAGTGGGCTATACTATTTGATCAGGAAGTTGGATGGTCAGCACATTTACCATCATAACTACCTTAATATTTAGACTTAAAAAAAAAAAATAGACAATCGTTTTGTAAAGAACTATCCTTATATTCTATCTTTAAAACTTGAGTATTTTACCTCTTTATACAATACTCTCTTTGAATAATATTGATAGAGTCTAAAATGGCCACAACCATCCAGCTATCTTAAATATAATAATAATCAGAATTTTTTTTTATAAAATTCTCTTGTACCTTCAGCGTCATCGAACCTTTCCCTTCTACTTTTCCCTTCCCGACCTGCCCCGTGACGGGGAGGATATGGCTCCCAATATCGACCCCAGCTCTCGATTCTTCTTGGCAATCCCTGGACGAAATACATTCCTTGATCTAAATATGGCTCTCTGTCGGAGAGAAAGGATAGAAATAAGGAATGAATATATATATATATATATATATATATATATATATATATATATATATATATATATATATATCTGTGTGTGTGTGTGTGTGTGTGTGTGTGTGTGTGTTTTTGCTCAAGAGAAAAAAGATGCTCACCTAAAATCATCACTAGAAGACAATGGCTTTTCTGAATGGCGCTTTCTTCTAAGGCAGGAAATAATGACGATTCCAATGAAAAATGCAAGGGCAAAGAGTGATATTCCCACTGCAAGTCCAATAATTAGCTGAAAACTGTCGCCAGCTGAAATGCAAGTAACAGAATAATATCCGGTAGTGAACATGAACATTTTTATCATATATTTTTTCTTTAAATTCATGATTGATATTTTACCTTCTATGTTTTTGCAAGAATATGATTATATATTACACTATATATTATTTGAAAAAACTTTTCAATAAAAAAATTAAATTAATGGGTGGGAATCTCAACATGTTTAAGTTTATATAAAACTTGCTGGTCATGGCCTCTTACATGTATTAAATGAGGGCAGGGGACTTATGGATAAACCAACAATAACCAATACTAGTAACTTAAAGAGTAATTATTTACATTGCAGAAATAATATATCTATAATATGTTTTAAGTAATTGTCTCTACCAATAAAAAAATTAATTAAAGCTGTTTTGTCCGATTTTATATCAACTGTTGTGTACGCTTTTAAACAATGGTTATGCTAAGTATGTGCATAATGATACACATTGCAGTAGCTTTTCCGGTCAATTGAGCCATATTTCAATGAAAAAATAATGTACATTTTTTTTTACAAAACAAACGACAAAAAAAGGGTATCGCGTTATTTCGCCTCAGAGTAAAATTCGCCCCTGACTTCGAGTCGGGGATGATTGTATTATGACTTTGAAATCGCTTTCAATAGAGTCAAAATATAATTAGTATTCTGGGAAATCAAAAATAAACCTGTTATTTACATTTTGTTCACTATTATTTCTTAAGTTTGTTATGTTAACAATCGATGCTTAACATACGGGTTGAATAAACCCAAACATTGAGGAGACGAATGATGCAGTTTGGTTTATTTTTTTGTATGCCCATAAAAAATTATTTTTATTTACTTTGAATATTTCTAACTTTGAAAGGAGATCGGTTCTGTTGGTGTAAATAAGCGAAAGTGTATAACTTTCTAAGATAATTGGTTTGTATGGAACATTATTTGATACTGTAATAGCCAAACAAACGGACCATGCAGCTCTTAACAAAAGTCAATTTATTCATTAGATAGACAAGGATATAAAAGAGTTTTGGAATATTTTTGTTCAGTATATGAACTGCATATGCATGTATGATTGATCTCCCTGTCATAGAATAAGAACAGACCCATTGGTTATATGAGTTGATTCACAAATTTGGTGAATGGCCCCTTCTCATTAAAACTCTTACATGTTTTACCCAGTTTTTCTGCAACACATAGATAATCAATGGTGACGTTATTTACTGGTTGTATTAATATTTTTTACATATTTAACACGATTTTAAGGATTCTTAGGAAGATGTTTATGAATATATGTTCAATTTTTCTTTTAAATGCTTCATACCGAATACTTTTAAGATAAGTAGTATTTTTGAATATAATAAATTATATAAATGTTTTTAAATAATCGATAACTGAGTGACAACGAACAATGACCTGCTTAAAATAGATTAAAATTGCATATTTTATGTTGCATTGTACAAAAAAAAAACTTACTCGAATCTCTTTTCCTTCTAAAAATAATAAAAAGAAAAAAATTACACATTTAAGTACCAATGAAAAAATGACAATAACAAACCGTCAACCATCTCAAAAATCCATAAAACGAAATACAAATTCAAAGCAGAGCAACACGGACCTCCAAGATAGAGGTAGGATCAGGTGCCATGGAGGAATGAGCATCCTCTGCTGACCAGTCACACCCGCCGTGTGCTCTTTGTCGTAATCGGGAAAATAAAAACCGTAAAAGTCCGTAGACAATTAGGTAATTAATTATGGTCTAACAATTAGTATGAAAAACGTCAGTCAGCATGCGACTCAGTGGAAGATTGTATTTGCTGACAAGGTCGTCGTATCGACCATAGAACTTACGAAAAGATGACTTTAAACGAGACTGTTGATAGTCCTGTTTTATCAACTTGTTTGTCAGTAGCTTGCCTCGTCTTAGAAACTGTTCATACGAAGAGCATACCCTTGCGTATCGAATTAACTGAGAGACAAAAACACCATATGCAGGTGACGAAGGTATATTGCTACATAAGTAGGGAAAGTTGACGATAGAAAAATTGAAGTCATCGCGTTTATCATAAAGTTTTGTTGTTAGGTTACCATTAATGTCCATTTCCAGTAAAATATCCAAATATGAAACAGATGACGCTGACTGTGTGGTATCTTTTATTTCAAGTTCACTGGGATATATCGAGTCGACGTAAGTATGGAAAAGAACAATTGTTAATTGATAATACGTCGTCGATATACCTAAATGTTGAGTTGAAGGCCACAGCGAGTGATTTATTTTTTTCACGTACAAGTTTTTGAATAAATTCTGCTTCATAAGAATACAAAAATAGGTCTGCTAACAATGGGGCACAATTGGTACCCATGGGAATTCCAACAGATTGTTGGAAGACTTGATTTCCAAAAACTACATAGATGTTGTCTATCAAAAATTCAAGCATCTTTTTAATGTCAACTTCAGAGTACTTGTGTGTGCAATCAGAATGGTTTTTAACACAATAGTTTTTTAGATTTCCAATGACAAGGTAAGCATTTTTACGACTTCCATTTTTATTGAAGAAACAACTGTCGATGATATCAAAAAGTCTGGATTTTAATTTGTCGTGGGGAATGGTTGTATAAAGCGTTGAAAAATCGTACGTTTTGATGCTATTGATTTTGGTAAGATTTTGTGAACTCAAAGTTTCTAATAATTCTTTAGAGTTTTTTAGTATCCACATCTATTCACACCACTTCTGGATTAGATTGTTGTACAGTACTCTTGAAGCTTCTCCTTAACTTCTGTAAGAACTTTAGTAAGGAGTAAAGAGAGAGGCTTGGTAGAACATTTACTGGAACCTGCTATATATCTCTGTGTATAATGCATTGTGTAATAAAGTTTAAACATTAATGAGATATATGCGAAGTATCAAAGTGGTTCCTTTGTTTTGTTAAATACTAGTATGTTGTGTTGGAACTATAAAGTTATTGCTTTAAGTTTAGATAAAATGAATGTGCAAATGTGAAGTTTTAATTAATCATAAAAAAAAATAATTACATGTTTCTAATTAGTCAGTCATACATAGTGTTATTAACATTCGGAAATATACAACTTGATACCTGGAAAATATCTTTTTTGATCATAGGAAAGTAGCCAATTTCATCGTCACTTACCACAACATCAGAAAAAACATTAATATAATTTTGTTTTAGATTACAAAAAAGCACAATAGAAGTATAAAACACCAAAAAATTATAAAAGTTTTAACTTTTACTTCTGAAGTGTTTTTATTGTTGAAAATTTCTAAAAGTAAAGATAGAAATAGTAACATCTACGTTCAATAATTGTGATGAAAAATAGATCACTCAACGTTTTGACGGACATAACAATAAAATCACCGAATGACACATCTTAAATTGATAACACTTAATGAACCGCACATTTTATGACAGGTTAGGCAGATATCATACATAGGTTACAGTTATATATACATTTTCTATTGAAACACTGTGGGAAAAAATGTCATATTTTGAATAAGATAACAAACATACGTGCAGTATGCTCTGTTACTGTATTCTATACACTTCTCGTTCTCCCCACACAAATTACCGACAGCAAACATTTAGAGGACGTATTTTGGATAGCTGTAAAAAAAATCAAATGACTAAGTACAATTCAAATTGGTTTTTAAACTAGTCTGAAATACTCCTCATATTAAAACATTAGAACAATTATTTAATATGCAATTAAATTGACATAACATCACAAACAACTGAATTGAAAACTTTTTGTTCGCAAACATTACAAATCAAATGTATTAAAAAACGAAAAACGATTGAAAGCGTACTGGCGCCTTTTTTACGCAAACTATTAAGAGGTCAGAATGAAAATTAATAAAATGTAAAGTGTTCGATTGCGCAAAATGAAAAAAACCAAAACCAAAACAAAACAAATATACTTTTAAATTATGCATGTACATATTTTAAATCAAATTTACATGTACTTTGATTTTCAATGCAAACCTCGTTCCTCTCCAGTAGCGTCAATCACTGATACAGACGAAGGTGTTATTAATTCATTTGCGTACGATATGTTGCCTTCTCCTTTAGATAAACTGATTACTGATGCAACAATATCTTGTTTTGCTTCTTCTTCCTTGTCAGTTATAACTTCGTGTTCAACAATTGTACTTCCTTTCCTGAAAATAAATTGCTTCTTTGAATATTGTTTTGGATCATTTTCGTTCCAATAATTACGAAATTTATTAAAGCTTTCGTTAAATAGACACATTCATCAAGTATCTTATGGAAGCATTGAATACTAGTATACAAAATGCATACCTTATGACCAGAACAAGTACTTCCAGGAATCGAGCAAATCGATTTTTGTAGAAATTAGTTAACTGTAAAAGAATGACAATAAATCAGAGAAAGGTTTTAAGAGAAACTCAAATCGAACAAAGTATCCATTATTATGAAATCATTTTACAGATGTTTCCATGTTTTGCACGACATTAGCATAGTCAGTAAGTGGTATGTTCTCTGCGAAGGTGACAACAATTCCAAGTTTAGTTTCGGTAGTTTCTGAAAATGAAAAAAAAAATTATAAAACATCAACGTAATATTCATATATGTTACATAAATTGAGCAAATGTTTTGTTCTAAACATGTTTCAAAAATACTCACTTGGTTTATAAGCAGCTACTCTCTCTATACAAATAAGCAACAATAAGAATAGATTAATAAACTCATACCACACCAGGTAAAATTCATATAAACACAGAAACAAACTAATTATCTTTTTTTGCATGTATGAGCAATAACATTACATTTAATTTAAACAATATAACTATTATAGGCAGAAGCATGATTCCTTTATTTAATTATACGTAATAAAAATAAATTACCATCCTAAATCAATACGTCACAATAAATATAATTTGAGCATAAATGAACATCAGATAATTAAGATTAACTAAGTTATTATTTGACCTAAAACACTTCATTGAACACATCTTTACAAAAAAAATCTTCAACGACCGTTTAAGTGGTAATTATGGTCATTGAATCTATCCTCTTTTGTACCAGCAATTACATGTATTGATCTTGTTACATCAAGCCTCATGATATGAACAACTATGCTAACTGTAATAATCTATTCATTTTATATCAAATTAAAACCAAAATGTAGTACAAACCTGCGCAAAATTGACCATCACCACTATATCCAGTTTTGCAAGTACAGGTAAAATTTCCTAATCCATTAGAACAGTTGGCATTGACGTCACAATTATTCGACTCAAGTGAACTTCCGTCAATATCTGAAGAAAAATATATCTTATTTAAAAAAAAAAGGAAGTAGAAAAGTATCAGTACTCAAAACACGGATATTTGAATTAAGAAAACATGTTTCTCTATCTACATAAACTTGAGGTCCATGCGCCGTATAAGTCACCAATAACAATATAAAGCATGAACATCATTCACATGTATAATGTACTTTTTTATTGACAATTAATACGCCCCTCCTGCCACAAACTCTTTCAAACCTTAGGTACAGATTAATAATTAGCATTGTTGAAATGAAGTGAAAAGGACTCTAAAATACCTAATGAAAACCAATGATTCTTTGTTGTTACAACAGTGCCATTTGCACAAAGAAATGTTTTTGATTTTTAAATCAAATGTTGATTAAAGCTTTATTATCCTAAGCACGAAACCAATTTACTTTTTTGCATTACCAGTATTAGACAAGAACTAAAATAAATACATAATCACATTATGACAAAAATAGCACATCACAAACCCAGAGCCTCTTTACATTTAAAAATGTTACATTTGAAATAAAATTTCAAACATACAAAATCATCGCATAATTGTCGCATGCATGTGATTCAAGAATTTTATTGAAAGAGTATTTTCTTGTCAATGAAATTTATGCATGCACCCACCGATACAAAACCCAAAACCATCCTTTTGAAATCCAACGTAACAATTACAAACATAAGACCCGTTGGTCTCTAAACATTTAGTGTTTGGACCACAGATGGTCGTGTTAGCACACTCCAAAACGTCTTCTGTACAATCTGCACCTTGCCATCCCTCTTTACAGTAACAAGTTCCATTTTTTCTTATCACATGACTGTGTGTTAGTGAAATCACACGAACACTGATTTGAACAACTTTTTCCAAAAGTGTTTAAAGTACATTCTGAAAATTCAAAATAGAAATATTACATTTTTGATTAAGTGTATTTCTTTTAAATATAACAAACATTCTTTGTTGGGTTACATGTATTAACCTTTACAAGTGCCAGTTGATGTGCGTTCGTATCCTTCTTTGCAATCACATCTAAAAGAGCCTTCATTATTAATGCATTCTTCATAGGTGTTCTTACATGGATTTTCAGTGTTATTGCATTCATTAATGTCTGTATCACAAAATGTTCCTGTCCAACCAGATTGACACACACATCCACTTATATGGTCACACCTCTCAGAGCCTTGGCCACATTTACCTGGTTCTTTACAATTTTCCCCGTACAATCCATCAATACATTCTGAAACACAAAGTTATTTTTAAGGTGCATGCATATTTCGTCTATAACATACATTTGGTATTAATTTGAAGGCAGATACTTGTCGTGTGCATTAAAATTAATCTTTTCATTGAGCTAAAAACTAAAAACAATACCCACTCACAATATACATGTACTTTAACTACAATAATTTCTGTGTTTTCTTGGTTATTTGATTACACATGCCTTTTACATTACATGTTCTACAGCACGTGATCTTGGGGAGAAAAAGAAAGTATACAGACACTTTTAAAAATATTTCAAAATGTAGTATATACTTAAAATAATGATTCAAGAGGAAATATAAATATTACTTAAATGTTTTCTGTTATAGTTTTAACAGGTTATGGAAAAAAAATATATGCAGAAACAGCTTATAAAAGGCAATAACATGAACTTTACTTTTATTTTGCAACTTTCATTATTCACTTATGATTTTTTTGTTTCTAAAAATACTTTAAACAGATCTGTCATTCTTCTATTACCATAACAGTTTTAAACGAGTATTACATGTTTAAGACAGTAAGTTTACTTTTCGAGTAACGAGTAGAACAATATCGATTAATTACACACATTGTAAAAAGCGCAAGGTCACGATTTTTGTCAAATTTTGTTTTCATCCTTTTTTAATAATCACAATACTTTAGGAATGCATTTCTAATGATCAAATAAAATTTGAGAGTCAGTCGTAGAGTTAAAGCAAGATACAGGGCTCACAATTCTTTGTCATGTAACAAGGCTCATGTCCTGTTTTTGTTTACATAGGTTCAATATAGCAGTAAAACATCTTTTTCAAGCTGATTTGTCGATCTTCTTATTCATTTTAAGCATAAATAAACAGTTCCTAACGTTTAAAACATTAATTAAACCTTTAATTTTAATAAAACTGGAATTTTCACTTCAACATCTAAAATGTAAACAAAAGCTTTGTTTACATAGCAAAGAATTGTAAGTTATGTCACTCGCCTATAACTCAACGAATGACACTCAAATTTGGGTTGCCTATTAAAAATACCTTACTGAAGCATTGTAAGCATTAAAACCTGAAAAATAATTTTTGACCAAAATCATGACCATGCCCCTTCAAAGACAAATGTATACGATCAATTTATAAGCCTATACTAGTATATATTACTCGTGCATGATTTCCGATCATTTTCCAAAACGTATCCAGTGGAACAAGAACATTCAAACGAGCCGTCAGTGTTAGTACAATTCTGTTGACATGTGCTTGAATCTTCGCATTCATTGATATCTAGAAAGATGGAATGTTTATCATTTGAAAATTAGTTTAAAAGATATTGTACATACTTAAATAATTACGTAAAGCTAATATTTGAACTATTTATACATCCATGTAAATATTGCGTTTCTCAAGTATTTTAAAATTGGATTTAAATTACATACATTAACACAATAATGGTAGGATGCATGTGCAAACAAACATTGTATTGTATTGTTTATTACCAAGAACCATACGATTCATAGGTTTAACATATAAACATAATTAAAGTAAACAAACATATGTAGACATTTTTTAAAAACATCACAATCTTGAGTTAGACTGCGTGTGCACATAACAGCGTATATAGCAATGTGAAAAATGTACATGATAAAAGTAAAGGATAATGAAGAATATATCCTCAGAACAAAAAGAATAATTATATTTTTTATAGTAATTTTCAGCATTTATATAGGTATTAGCCCAAATTGCACAACTCTTTGATATTATTTGTTGAAAGTAATTGAATAAGTTTAAAGACAGAAGGCTTTTCGTAATAATATTTTTTTTTACATACAACTTTCTTATTTCTTTATAAAATGGACAGATTAAAATAAAATGAAGCTCATCTTCAATCTGTGATAGTGAACATAGTTTACAAACTCTCTCATTTCTATGGATATTATAAAATCTGCCACGCTCAATATCAAGTTGATTTGAGGATAAACGGTATTTACTTATAAATTGTACATATACAGTTGGTATTGTTTCTGTTAAATATTCTTGTACTTCAAAATTATTACATAAATGCTTATACATTATACATTTGGGTGAATACATGTCATAAACTTGCACATAGACATAAGACCAATTATGTTTTCACTATCAATTTTAATTACTTACCTTCGCAAGAGCTATTATCAAAGTCAAGCCTAAATCCAGATTCGCAAAAACAATATCCTATATTAACATTGGAATTTTTTTCAAGCCGACATCCATAGCTGCAGTTTAATTCCGGAAATAAAGCACATACGTTGACGACTAAAATTTAAAAAAAAAGGTTTATTGCCTAATTATTTCATATCTCCTGTTTCTTAAAAAAACCCCAATATCAACGTATTAATCAATATATTAATGTAACATGACTATGATTTGATAGTGATAAATACCCTTTTCACATGCTTTTCTGTCGATGTCATGTAAGGCATATCCAAATTCACATTCACAGTTAAATCCTCCAACTGTGTTTATACATATGTGTTGACAATCAGATGTACCTCTCAAACATTCATCTACATCTACAACATGTGTAAACCTCAAACTAATTTCATACATTGATTTTGATAAAAGAATTAAAAAATATCGATGCATAAAAAATGTGTCTTTAAATTCATTTTAAAAGGTGGTTTCTAAGAAACAAGTAGTTTAAAATTCAATTGGAATTAACAATTACAAGTTAAAGTGTCTTGTTATAAATATGGAACACACGTGATCGCACAATCTGTCTAAATATTAACATACTGATATCAAGCCAACAAATGAACTTTATCTCATTCGACGACAGTATTCAATTAGTTACAATTCGTATTTTAGAGAGTATTTAAGAATATATACAATCCATATCAGATCATGACGAAGTCGGACAATCATAACTTGCTTGTTAAAAGGTTTACAGATGAGTGCTCTGCGAATGCGATATTTAGAAAATAAAAAATAGAGAAGATCGATTCACTTTTATATTTCCATCGGTCGAGGTATTCGTTTTATAGTTCTGTTGTTTTAGGGATAGATTTTGTAGGTGAAGAGAAAACGCGGCAATTTTAAAATTATATCAATAAACGTCAAAATGCACATTTACATGTACTAAGGATTTAAAGGATTTATTACAATCACTACTACTCTTATAAAAAAAAACGGAATTATAAACTGCCGTGTACATTTAATGGTTTTCGCCGTAGATTTTTTTGTCGGTAGGTGGCGCGTGTAGTAGCGGGTATAAACAAATCTCGTAACTAGGCCTATAGGCTATTTACTTCGTATCGTAAGTTGGCGTAACTTCAATGCCTCAGTATTGCTGTGTGCCTGGGTGCACGGGATATGGTGGACACAAGTTCCCTAATGACAAAATCCACTCCTAAAAGTGGAGAATCGCAATAAAACGCACTGATCCAAAAACAAAACAACTTTGGAAACCCGGACCTAATGATGTTGTTTGCAAGGCTCACTTTGTGTCGTCGGACTACAAGAGCACTTTATTAGGTTAGTAATAAATTCAGTGATTTAATTTCGTTTATGTTTAAGGTTTGACATTTTCTAATCTTTTTGCTACATTTCAATACATCTATAATTAGATACGTGCATTCATTTAATCCGAAATTCCTCAGTAAAACGACGCACCACATTCCAATGCTTATTAAACATGCTAAACTGATTTCAATAGTAAGAACATTGACCCTTATACCACTATCTATTGTCAGAGAAATCTTGGATTTTGTATTTTTAATTAACAATTAAATTTCTTTTGATTATCGGGAAGTACATGTACAGTAGCCTAATACTCTTGCCCAGTCCTCTTACATGGAAAGCTCCAATGTCCCAATGTAATATGCACACTCACTCACTGTGAATGGAATTGATTTATATGTAATCTGTACACGTACTTAAAAAGTATAATCATTTAAAAACTTATTGTTTAACTTGTTTTTTCATCAGTTAATTTTAAGAAAATGATACTTTGTGGTTGCATGTTTTTGTTTCAGGTGTGCTGAAGATACATCACAAAGAAGATTCTGGAATGATAAGTCTTATCAGTTTTTTTCTCTTTAATATTAAGTGAAATTCAGTGCTTTATCAATTTATCATTGTTTATGGTAAGCATGTTACATTCCCCTTTATTTGCTAATTATATGATGCACTCACAGATTTTATCTGACATGCAATGAATATATTTTATACTTGTCTACTTAATATATCAAATGAAATACATGTACTATTATAGCCATTGTAAAATACTTTCTGATAGAGTTTCTTTTTCTTCCATACTAGTTAAATTCTAAGTAGAGAGTTACACCCGGGTACTATTCTGAGATTAATGAAACTCAATTTTGAGTGCAAGAATCAGCCAAAAGAATTTGCAAAATTACTGATTTCTTTTGTTTTGCTCATATGAGCATATGATTGCCTGACAAGCACATTCATTATGTGTCAACATTTTGTTATTCAGGTGAGCGGGCTAGACCTAAGGAGGATGCTATGCCATCTGTTTTCCCCTTCACCTCTACAACTTCTAAAAGGCGCCAACTTGTCACAAGGATCCCATCGCAACCAAGCATTTGTGACTATCAGGGTGTTCAGCATGAAGTCATAGTTGAATCCTCCAATAATGAGACTGAAAATCTTGAAATGGAGTTGACCCCAGATGAGCTTGTTTCTAATGAAAGTGTACAATGTACTCTTCTTGGTCGTTTTTCTATTGAAAACATTAGAACAGACCCTAAAGCTATTAATTGTTACACAGGTTTTTCAAACTTTGATCATTTCCAATTCTTTTTTTACTGTCTTGGTCCAGCAGCTTCAGACCTAAAAAATCAACCAACCATTATTTCTCCCTTGGATCAGCTGTTCTTGACAGTGATTAAACTGCGACAAGCCAAAGAAGAATATGAACTTAGTCTCATGTTTGAAATCAGTGAAACAACAGTATCCAAAATTATTGTCATGTGGATAAATTTTATGTACTTTCAGCTCAAGGAACTTGACATTTGGCCTTCCCGTGAAATAATCGACAAAAACATGCCTGAAGATTTTCAGAAGAAGTTCCCAACTACGAGAGTAATTTTGGATGCAACCGAGATTCCGATTCAAAAGCCATCAGATGTAAACGCCCAATCAATAACTTGGTCAAGTTACAAACATCGTAATACACTGAAAACAATGATCGGTTGTACCCCTAGAGGTGCAGTCTCATTTATAAGTGAGTCTTTTGGTGGTTCAGCATCAGATCGACAGATAATAGAGTGTTCCAACATAATCAAACCGGAATCAAATATGTTTCTGCCAAAAGACAATATAATGGCAGACCGTGGAATTATGGTGCAAGATTTATTTGCACCCATGGATGTATACCGGTATGTTAATACTCCTACCATGCTGAAAGGTAAATCGCAACTTGAGCCAAAAGATGTTGTTCGAGACAGGAGAATTGCATCCAAGAGAATTCACGTGGAAAGAGTAATTGGCCTTTCCAAGACATATAAAATTCTAAGTCATCCACTACCATCCAGTAAATGTGTTCTTGGTTCAAGAATAGTATTTGTTTGCTTTTCATTGTCAAACTTCAGAAAACCTATTGTAGATGGTTATGCTTAAAGTTATCCAACTGTCGGATTTGTTTTGAGAACTGTTACTTGAGAACGATGAATTATTACAAATGTAGTCACTTGTTCATATTACATGTAGTCATTTTGCAATGAATATTTAGTCACAATGTTTAAACCATTTTTTTTTGTCATTAAATGTTGGTTGTTGTTAAATCAAGATAAAGATTACAAGAGTCTGTTTCAATTACTGGTATAATTAAGATAAAGAAATTAACAATTACAAATGCCAAATAATTAATTTCACATTTGTACAGATCAAGAGATAATGAACTTTGATTGAACAACATCTTCAGTTTCTTCCCTCACATTTCCCATAATACATAATGAATATACATAATAAGTAAAGTCAGCATTTAACTCAAGGTTGATATTGAATTTGTTAAAAAATGAACCCCACCATATGGCATATTTAATAAAGAGTGTAAAGATTTCAAGCATCAATCTGCAATTAATAGTTTCTGAAAAAATGTGTCAGAAATTTGTTACCAATAGACAGACACAAAGATAAAAAATTATACCCCCCTCCCCTTAGGAGCAGCGGTATTAATTGTACAATATATCCATACAGAACAGTAGTATGACTGATTGTTTCATTTCACAAAAAGAGAATGACTTAATTTAATGCAACTTCAAATGAAGATGCAAACACCAAGCCACTGCATCAAAAAATGTACATTTTATCTTCTTTCTGCAATATCTAGTGCACCAAAAAACTTCAACAATGAAGTGTGCATAATATGTAAATAAGCTTACATGTGCATGAAAACAAAGAGCATACAAGCCTATTACAAACAAGAAGCAACATATATGGTCTGAAATGTTTCTTGTAGAACATTTCTAGTTTTGGCAATAAACTAAAAAGACAATATTCCTCATCATATTCAAGTTTCAAGATCAAGATGTCACAAAATGTGTAAACAATGAAGTAGCAGAGTTTTCTACCTGAAATATACAGTTGTCCTTGGATTTGGTCATAGTATTTATGACTTGATTTCAATGTAATTTTACCATTTGATTCAGCAAGAAATGGGAATTTCTTCCCAGGTTTAATATCAACATCTCTACCACCAAATGGGCATTTAACTTCTACTATGGCATCATTCCCTACTAAACCATCTGGTGTAGCACCAAGGAAAAAGTATTTGACAGACACAAATAACCCACACTTTTTGACTTTGAAATGAGTCAGTTCTTCAAACATGGAAATTGCTCTACTCTCATGCTGCCTACCATGAATGATGGGATAGGTAATGATTGACTTAGGTTGGTAAATGCTAGAACACAATTTTCTAGTGTCTCTGCGGCAAGTCAATTTTACAATGTCACTGAAACGTGAGGCAGTAATTCGCCATTTTCTTTCTTCAAACCAGGTTTTACTCTTGGCTTGCATCCTTGTAGATTTCTCTACGTCCTTGGCATCTTTTGGAGAGACCTTAAAAAGAGGACAATAAAATGAAAGAGGGACATTTTTTACCTGCATGTATGTTAAATCAACATGCAGCTTTTTGTTGATACAATGAATCTGTATATGATATTCTTATATTTGTTGCCATATTTAAATTGAATGCTGGTTTGACCTAAAATTTTCAACATGAAACAGAGACAGTTTTAGCTTCAACTGGGGTTTGAACTTTGAACCCCCGTCCTCTGGCATGCCAGTCCAGCACTCTACTGATTGAACTTAAGGGTTAACCCACTAGCCAGAGCTTGTTATAAGGAATGTTATATACCTGACTCTACCACAAACATATTAATTAAACAATCTCATAAATGCATTTAGGTTGTAATGTTCTATTCATTAGTTTACTTACAGCAACTGCTTTGTCAACAAGATGCTCTGTTACAGGTTGTTGAAGGTAAACATGGTCTCTACTTGCAACCTAAAATGTGTATAAAATAAAGTATTACATGTATTTCAATTATACTATCCATTTTACTGTAGTAGTTGGGACTATATGAACCGTGGATATCGACCTGGGTAGCTCAGTGGTAGAGCTCCTGACTAGAGTTGCAGGGTCCCGGGTTCGATTCCCGGTCCAGCCATGTTTCAATGTATGTATATGCTCATTCCTCCTTTCCTATTACATTACTAATTAAGCTAAAGTACAACTACTACAGTGAATTTAATTTTTGTGAAATAGTGCCATTAAAATTACCTGAAGACTGGTTGAAGGAGTTAAATATCTCAATGATATGTTGGTAAAAGACTGGGAACAGAAGTTCACCATACAGTTATAAATGTAACTGGAGTAGCCTGATGAGTATTTCATGTACTTGTCTTTCCTTGGATCCTCCAGCATTTCATCGGTGTGTTTCCTTTTCCATGGAATTCTATCTGCTGCCAGTGGTTTACCTATAAAGTACTACACTTTATTATACATATACAGAGCCATTCATGGCATCATAATGCATATATTAATGAGCCATGATTTCATGTGAAAATTAACTATTCAAAAGTATATAAAATATGTAATACACACCATCATACATTTTCTTTGGCACATGAAAGCTTTGCAGATTGTCTGTACAACCTTTCCTGACTGCTAAATTTCCCTTTTCCACAAAGCTCTCCACCATAAGCAAAACAGCAGCAACATGCTTACATGTTCCATGAGGCCCCTTGCCTGCAGGGCATTCACAATGGGAATTCAGAGGATCTCCTGTTCTTTTGTCAATTCCAATTTTAAAATTGTAGGATAACTATTGAAATATGAAAAAAAGGATTAAAAAAGTAAGGTCATGATCATTTCTAAAAAAATGTTTTTATGGCCATTATGTATAGAAAATCAGTCAATAATCGTACAAAATCATGACAGGACATAAATGATAGCTATCAAGCTAAATTTAATATGACACTGAGGTAGTTTACCATCTGATATCATGTGGTCAATTTTGTTAATTTTACATGTACTGCTAAAACTAACACTATAAATTCATGAATAATTCAGAAAAGTTTGCAAGGTATTATAAGCGATTACATCAACCTGTTATTGTAACATTTCTATTTAAATAGCATCAAAATTGTTGTTCCAAACCTTTTGTTTCATTGCTGCACCCACTATTCCAGATAAATAAATATGTGTATCATCTGATGACATGCTGCATGCAAAAATTCTCTCTCCAGTTAGAAGGTCCTTGCCCTTTTCCAAGGCTTTAAGGTCCGATGTCATCTGTTTTTCTTCTACAAAATGAAAATCAAAATTGGAAAATTTTCCTAGAGAATGTTCTTTTTTAAATTCAAAAGGTGATCAAATGTATGTTGTTAATGTTGTAAGCCTGTACATGTACATGCAGATGTATGAAAAATTAAAATCAGAAATATATTATATTCTAGTTTAAAATATTACTTTAATTAGAAACAATTCAGTTAAATCTTGATTTACATATTTACCTGCCATTCTATACAGAAAGTATTGTTCAATCTGTTGATATCTTAACTGTGGCATTGACTTCCTGTGTTCTGGTCTGAGTTGCTGGAATCCAGTTATAGGCCAGAATACATCTAATGGCTCTGGGATTATGATGGGATCTTCTCTGAAATTCTTATTTCTGTCATACGATTCAAGCCTGAAATATCCGAAGAGTAATACAATCCATAGACCTTGATGCACGTGTGTAAACATGTACATGTACAATGACAAAATATATTCCTAAAGATCTGAGGTTTTCCTGGTCTATTAAAGCAATTATAATTAATGTTACTGGACAGGTTTTCCTGGCAAGTAAAATTTCAAAATCAGTTTTAAAAAAAAGGCCAGGAAAACTTAGGATATTTTGGACTATAATAGTACTAGGCTAACGTTACATTACTGTAGTTCCTATAGTGCCTTTAAAATGTTTTATTAAGTGTAAATTATTGAACAGTTTAATAATTTACTGATAAAACAATGATGAGATATGTTTCAATTCAACAGTTCAAAACACAGATATGATGATTAAACCATATATCAAATACATTGTATATAAAAAAAAGACACGTAAAAAATGTTTCACTGGACTACATTTTAAGATCGATTTTGGTGGATTCCTATTGTTAACGCGTTCCAAAATCAAAACAGAAAATCTTTTTTTCTGTTTTGAACGTTTTAGCTCATAAAAGCACAAATATAAGCAAATCAAGATAATTTAAGCTTTATTTTCCGCATAACACAGAGAGGACACACGTAGCAAGCAATCAAGAAACTCTTCAGAGTGGAAATTTACCCCCAAAAACTAACCAAGCATCTCTATATTATGGATTTAAAATTTTAACAGGGTGTTAGGAGAATATACAAGTAAAAGACAAATGCTATATAAATGCTATATTGGTGAAAATGAAGCTGTGTGGCATATCCTAAAAAATAAACAGTATATGTTTAAATGCTAGATACAATGAAATTGTTATTTTCAGGAAGAAAAAAAATCTAATCATTTTCTACAGAGTAAATTTACCCCCAAGTACAATGCGGTTTTTGGAAGCCTGCAGTCTTCGTAAAGTTTAATGGAATATCTTACTCCGTTCGGGTAAATTTATCCCCAAAATAAAACATCGTCTTTACAAACTTGTAGCCTTAAAATCTATACAGGTATAACTGTTGCAATTGTACCCCAAATACAAGACGACATTTTTAAAAAGTCGAACCCTAACAAATAAATAGAAAATGACTGTGTTACAATTCTTTGGGGGTAAATTTCCCCCAACAGAAGTCAACATCTAAACAATTTCTAAGCCTTACAAATAAACAAAAAATGACTGTGTTACAATTCTTTGGGGGTAAATTTCCCCCAACACAAGACAACATTTTAACAATCTCGAAGCCTTACAAATAAAACAAATGACTGTGTTGCAATTCTTAGGGGATAAATTTCCTCTAACACAAGACAACATCTTAACAAAGTCGCAGCCATACAAATATACAGAAAATGACTGTGTTACAATTCTTTTTGGGGTAAATTTCCCCCAACACAAGATAACATCTTAACAATTTCGAAGCCTTACAAATAAACAAAAAATGACTGTGTTACAATTCTTTGGGGGTAAACTTCCCCCAACACAAGACAACATTTTAACAATCTCGAAGACTTACAAATAAAAAAATGACTGTGTTGCAATTCTTTGAGGGTAAATTTCCTCCAACACAAGGCGACATCTTTACAAAGTTGAAGCCATAAAAATATACAGAAAATGACTGTGTTACAATTCTTTTTGGGGTAAATTTCCCCCAACACAAGACAACATTTTAACAATCTGGAAGCCCTACAAATAAATAAAAAATGACTGTTTTGCAATTCTTTGGGGGTAAATTTCCTCCAACACAAGATGACATCTTTACAAAGTCGAAGACCAAATATCAAACAAAAAATGTCTGTGTTGCAATTCTTTAGGGTAAATTTCCCCCAACAGAAGACGACGTTCGTACAAAGTCGAAGTCTTAGAAATAAACAGAAAATGACTGTGTTGCATTTTTTTCGGGTAAATTTACCCCCAACACAAGACGTCATCTTTACAAAGTTAAAACCTTATAAACTATACAGATCATGATTGTTTTGCAGTTTTATGGGGTAAATTTACCCCAACACAAGAAACGTAATTTTAAATTTAATTGTATACAAAACGCAATCATGTACATCTTTTAGATTCTTTGGTGTTCACTTTCAAGTTTCGACACATGACCTTGTACATTATTTAGGTAAGATCTGTTGATACGAATTAACAACACCAATTGACAATAATATTAAAAAAATCATAGTTTGATTACACATAGTTTAAACAATACAAGAAATGTATTATTGACTAATGAATATTCATCACATCAGTTAAATTACATGTACGTTAACGATGTTATGTAACAATTCACAATCAAGTTCAAAATATCATTTAGTAAATGAAGATAAAGTTGCACACAAATGAGACCTAACAAAAAGATTCCACTGGAAAAGTAAAACAATTGAATAAAACTATTTTAATAATAAAAAAAAAATCGAGAATGATAGACATATGTGTTTTATTATTGATTGAAGTAGTTTTAAACAAACTGAGGTTATTATAATTATGCTTATCATACTATGTCTTTGACCAATTTTGAGAACTTGAGTATCATTTTCTTTCCGCTTTCTCAATGTATTAGGTTTTGGACTTTAATCTTCAGTTTCTAGAAAAGGAAAGACAAACATGTAATTAATCACCTTGCTTTTGTCAGCTAACTGGCGTACTGTCATGTGACTGTCATATACATGTAATCATTTCAAATTGTGTAAGGTACATAAGCTGCAATGACATTTAGTATATTCCCGTCAAATGACCTCTTTTTTGGGGAGGGGGGCACTGCAAATATACAGGAGTGGATCGTGTAATGCCTATAAGAATGCCGTTTTTTCAAAATATATGTATAAAGGCAAAGGTTTGTGTATTTGAATTTCCAACTCTCCTGTCAATAGAAAGTGCATTTGTAATAAATCATGCGCGACCCGCCATGACTGCTTTAAACTTGCTGGTGTATTTTTTATATTGATTAATGAAGGGTTAATTTGAGTATGAGCATCATTCAGAAAGGTGCATCGTATCTTTAGCTTTCAAATCCCTCAATAAAAAATGCACCAGTATGAATCCAAATACACCCTATTTTATAGTACTCTCCTAAAAACATACACATTATCACGTATATCATTTAGTGATGCACGGACCACGAGGGTTTAATATTGGTTATCGGACAGCGTACATCTGTAATAACTTTGTTACCGAGGACAGATATTACAAGAATTGATAAATTCATATGCGTTTCTGAGTGTGTCCTTTAAGATCCCCCGATTTTTCAATACTAGAAAAATAGCATGTTGTGTACGTTAAAAAAGTATACAATCTTGTAATTTATTTACAGGGGCCCTCGATTAAAGTTATGTTTCTGACTATTTTTTTCTATTTTTTTTTTTTTTGTTTTATCTATTTCATCTACGGTTTCTGGCAAGATCTACATGTAGGTTGGATATCAATAATGTTCAACTGACTTATCTTTATTATCGCATTATATATTGCCCGTACGGCATGATTGACACAATATACCAAAACGCCCTCGTTATCCACTACATAGAACTATATGATCAACGAGATGTTCTGAAAACATACACATATATATAGGATAAGTCTTGAGAAACAATAAAATCTGCGAAAACATTTCTCAAGTTCGAATTTCCTCTATAATTAAAATGAGCTTGCGCCATTAGCACGTTCACAGGACGCTTGTTATTAACCGTAGTAACATGTTTATGAGTTTGGGGCTATAATTTTGTCATTTTCGCAAGCAAATTTTAGCACCAATTTCATTTTTATAGAATCCTGTTTAAAGAATCAGTAGAACAATTAGTCTTTTTTCATAGTTTAATTAACTTTAGGTACAGTGCATCTGATAGCCCCCCCCTTAAACATTTTCGATAACCGCCTCCATATCCACCATTTTAGAGTACGTGAAGAGTATACAATGTCTTTTGGATTATGAGTTCATTTAAGAACAATGAACAAAATGATCTATTTATCATATACTTACCATTTGCAAATATGCCATGATCTTGTTATAAAGATTATCCCTGCGAATCGGCTGACCGCAATTTGAGGCATTACAATACCACATTTGTACAGCTAGGGTTTCCTAAAGTTGAACCAAAGAAATTCCGAGCGTATCCCCCGATTATTCCATAAAAGTTCGTCATTCTTAGCTAAAAATGAAGATTTTATCAAATACGTAATGATATGATATAAAATGGCATATGTAGTATGACTGTTGTTGATCAGTATCATGGTAGATTTGAAATAGTACTTACTTGTACAATTCTGGATATGGCGCAATTGCAGATCTGTAAATGTATACTGATAAAAAGATGAAACGACATTACAGTTGGTGCTCTTGATGTGATGGGACCGATATCAATTCCGCCAAAAATAAAGCTGACAAAAGGAGTCTTCATAAATTTGCCGTCGCGTTTTATCTCTTTGTCTCATTGTCGGGAATTTCAAAGTGACGTGTAGGAATTAAACACAATTTATGGCCAGCAATGTCGATGCTGGCACTGACCGCAATGTTCAGAGATCCCCTGGGTGTCTTAGCAATTTAGCGGTCAGATGAATGCTAGTTTGTGGTTTTTCTGTTAATCGAGTTTTCAAACGTGCTGTTTAATTTGAAAATAAGAATTCCACAGATGAATATCAGCAAGTAACACCAAGTATCACACTTTGCACAGAGATGTTCAAAAACGTCATAGTCTGATGATCTGACTAATTAATTTGTTATAAACATATACCTCTATCTCAATAAGTCAAAACATGATGAATACGTGAAACATCGCAGTAATTATACCATCTATATATTTAATTAATGTTTATACGTGTACGAAAACACGTTTAATAATGTCGGACACAATTGTCAATTGCATTACCTAAACTTTTACTTGGGCAGTAAATTAATTTACAATCGAATTACACAGAAATATGTGAAATTGGAAGACGGTTGCATACGTATGGGTTTTTCATTCAACTATATTCCAGTCTAACCTAGTTGTTCTTGGATATCGTTTGATATGTCCTAGGTGTATTTTAAAATTTGACAAAGCAATCACAGTGATAGCTGCATGTTTTAATAAACTTTTAAAAATTGAAGTTCAATTTGATATTATTGCAAATTAGAAAAAAAAGTAGATTGCAACGTTGACAATTATAATTATTAAACGGCTGTTATTTAAATCAGTAGTAACCGGTAGATAATATCGATTTACAAAAACTTGTCTGTTCTGGCCTAAATAAAAAAGTCCCCAGCAGTTAGAACGTGCGTCTATGCTTATTAGAACAGGTCGCCTAAGAAACAAGAAATAACTCAGACTAATTACGAGAAGCTATATTATAATAATGGAATGTTTTGCTATTTTTTGTCTCGTTGAAGCTTTATTTCGATCCGAACTAGTTTTTAAATTTTGATATTCTATCGATTGTTTGTTAAATAAAGGTCTAAAGGGTTAGATATGACAAAAAGTGGTAATAATTTATCTGCTAAAAAGATGGTACAAGCAATCGTCGTCCCATGTAGCTGCAGGTCTGTACATGTAGCTCCCGGTCTGAAAAAAAATCGGATGGACGACCTGGGAGCTACAGGGCCACCCATTGAGAAAATTGTATATTTATTGCGCAGAAAAACGTGCGCTAGTTTTCGACTAATTTACCTTATTTATGCGCATATGCTGTGAAAACAATTAGTACCATTAAATTCTTCATGCAATTTACTACTGATATCATCTCTTCACTTGCCTCGGATAGTCTTTTAAACACCATCACCAGTCCCATAAATTCATGTGGTGCACTTTGTTTACATGTAAAAATGGCGACTCTCGATCTGGATGTAAATTCAACATATTTGATTTTCCGAGGTCGGTAGCGTGTTTCGGAGAAAGTCTGAGGCAAATAAAGAGGCGATATCAGTAGTAAATTGCATGAAGAATTTAATGGTACTAATTGTTTTCACAAAATTTGCATATAAATACGGTAAATCAGTCTTAAACTAGCGCACGTTTTTCTGCGCAATAAATATACAACTTTTTCAATGGGTGACCCTGTAGCTCCCAGGTCGTCCATCCGATTTTTTTTCAGACCGGGAGCTATATATACGTCCCATGGAACTTGATGTGACTTCTTGAATGTGTGCGCTACATCATCCGCCTCTAAAACAAATGCGATCCTATTCAGGAAAATTTTGAAAAAGTTATACCTTTTTACTATGGTTTACATGTAAACCCTTTTCACGGTATTTTTGTCACATAGCTTTCGATTCTCAGAAACATTTACCCCCACCCCCCACTCCCAAAAAAGGTGTCTGAACATATTCGATAAGACGTGGTCAAAACACGGATACTGTCACATGCATGAAGTTTTATGTCAATATTCACACGCATTAACACAGGGATAACTGATTTTTAATATACCTCTCTGAATTATGCAGAGAGAGAGAGAGAGAGAGAGAGAGAGAGAGAGAGAGAGAGAGAGAGAGAGAGAGAGAGAGAGAGAGAGAACTTAACGTTTTGCGATAAATCGGTTCGAACCCATATCATGTTGGAGATTTTCCTTAGTAAATTTTCTGGCACACTTACATTTCAAAAGTAAAAGATGTTTTAAAGTAAATCATTCATAGTACTACTCTTATGCCTCAATATAGTTAATATAGTCTCGGTATATTCAAGAACATTGACAGTATTGCCATTTTTAATTTCAATCATACCGAGGAGGAAAAATTTGCTGTCACATTCCAATAGAATATGGGATGCATATATGTGAATACACATATCTCTAGAAAAACTTGTTGGTGATGTTCAAAATCATATACATTTAGTTCTGTTCAAAAAGTTTATGTATGTTTCTTCCGGACAAATTGCCGACTTTATTTCCAATGTATGATATGGCACCGGAACGTTCAGTATTCTCTTATTCTTTAATTTCTTACAACCATATGTTTATCTTAGATATATTAGTTTTATGAAAACGCTATCAAGGGATCTTATAACATATTTTGTTTCAGGCTGATATTCGTTGTCATAATACCATGTACACACGGCACAGGCCAAAATTACACAAAATCAACGACATTCTCTATCTACAATTATCTAGAATTGATTCGTTAACTTAGCTTGAGTATTTCGTACTGTGTAACGATTGCCTCTTTACACATTCGTGAAAGAGAACTTTTTTAGTTTTTGGTGTATATGTAAAAAAACGTTGATGCAATAAGTTTTAAAAACATTTGAAAACAGTTTTGTGTGAAGAGAAATGTTATTTGACGTGACCATCGGACTTTGAAGTCTTAAATTGTCATTTATTAGAAGAGCGAGGATGAAATACCATTATCTGCATTGCAAATAAATTGCGGCGGAGGTGCAATATATTATTTATTATATATCATTTTCTTAGGGGGACATCTGTAGTGGAACAGATGGTGGGCAAATGGACAAAATGGAGAGAGAGAGAGAGAGAGAGAGAGAGAGAGAGAGAGAGAGAGAGAGAGAGAGAGAGACAGACAGACAGACAGACAGACAGACAGACAGACCGAAGCCAGACGGACCGACATTTAATTGCAGCTGCTATGAAATCATATCTCAGTTGACGCTTAACAAATAAACATGTACATGTACCGTACATTTACACATCATTGCACCTGTAACGCTATGTACAGCGAGGAATGGTACATAATTTATATATCATAATAAAAATTGGTAGAAGTACTGTGTACAAAATTATGTTGCTTGTGCAAAGTATACAAACGACGATTGCCTCTAATGACATTATGTTAATTGGAGCAATAAGATTCATATCAAAACTCTTTTATAGTTATTCACAAGTGATTATGATATTTCAATAAGTGTACTACATGTATATAATATTGTATTCCATCGTTCTAAGACTGATTTCTGCATGAGCTCTATTCCGTCGTCTTTCACGATCCGGCTTTGATACCCCCGTCACAAAGACTGTCACGATTTAGAGGTACTATTTTCGACAATTGCTAACGTCGCAGTAACATCCAATCATATTGTGACTTACTGATATTCATGTGTTTTCTCTAAGTCGCTGTTGATACACATCACGCTGATACAGTTTTGCGCTACAATAACGCACGACATCAAAAATAGAAATTATTATGGGTTCATCGTATATTGAGTCGTATCTACTACTTTACTTCAATGCAGAAAATCGCCAAATGCTGCGAGTTTCTGAGCAATTGTTTAAAACAATCGTTGCTACAGTATGGCTTTTACATGTAATCATTCGTAGACAATCGCACTAAACTTTCACTGCACTCGTTCACATACATGTATTCGCAATTATACATTTTCTACATTCGCAGTGCATCCGCGCAATCTGATTAAAATCCATTTTCATCAAATTGACATCGCAAGACTTCGTAGTACTAGCGTTACAAGAAATACCCAAAGACTTAGTCTACATATATTACCCCGAGTATCCTACATGTTGCTAAGAGTGTTCATCGGGTGTCTGTAATAAATAGGGATGTAGTGCGATTTGATGTGAATACAATGGTGTGACCGAGTAATCGATAAATACAAGGCTCTTTGTTGATGAAAAAAAGGAAAATGATGGCAAGTGATTTGCTACATTTCTTTTTCTAATAAATTTAATGTACATCAGGTAGTCATTGCAAATCTTCTGATATCATAGACATACATATCATTTTTACTTTCCTGTGTTCTTAAATGTATTCTTTATTGATTATCTTTTTCAGTAATTGAATTAAATATTACAGTTACATTTATTTCATGATGGTGAGAATTATATTATACAACAATAAAGATTATAACAATAAGACCCCCCCCCCCCCACACACACACACACACAAGAAAAAATCGTATTTCTTAAAGGGCATCGATTGAAGGAAATGTGATTTTTCTAGGAGAATTGATTTTTTTTTTAAACTTTGGAATGAAATGTCCCGAGGTTTCCGAAGAGGTGAAACATGGCATTCCCCGGGATACACGACGTTCTGCTGGTCACCCGTCAGATGACTTTCTAGGTTACCCTCACTGCCTGATGACGCATTATAAAGAAATATCATACGGAGGTATTATGATATAATGCTTGTTTTATGACTTTGTCAAAACAACAATAAAATACATTATCCTGATCTACCTGCTCGTTATGAGAACAAAAGATTACCACGCGTCAGTAAAATTATTAGAACACTTTAATTCAAAATCCCCTGAGTAACATTTCTTGGGAAAAAATTATGCATATGATTACGGTTCGAGGAGGGCGAATCAAGTTGTTATTCATGGATAACATAGGACACCTTAATACACAAAATCAAATCTGCAAATTATTTGCATCCCTAAAAACGTCTTTTAATTTATATTAAAATTTATATATATTTTTTTTCGATTAGTTTATAAATATTATCCCGAGTGCATTTTTAATCTGGTGTCGTAAAATTTGCTATTTCCTGGTCAGTAATATTAAGTACAAATTTGCAATTACCACTAAATCAACTATCATACTACATGTATTAATATAATCGTAGCCCTGTTTGAATATTGTGTATTTTTCGTACAAAAATCGAATTAATTTATGCTTTACTCAGGGCTTGAAAATGAAATTCTTTTATAAAATTCTGTTTCATATCCCTTACATGCGGAGAGAGAGAGAGAGAGAAAGAGAGAGAGAGAGCCTTTTTTCGAAATAAGACATAAATACATGATTTTAAACACTGGCCATATTACCGCATGCTCTTAGTTCTAAACACGCATAAAGTATTAATTTGTACATGGCATGGGAGAGAGAGAATTTCTAACATGCTCGGAAAAAGGGGGGGGGGGGGCAAACTCCATATTGAACCCCTTTTACATATGTAAATTTTGGAAAAATGTTTTCAGCGAGGAAATAGTGTGTGTGTGTGTATGGGGGGGGGGGGAGGGTCAGTCCCCCCCCCCCCCAACGGTGATGCTGCTATGTGCCTGCATGGGTGTACGTGTTTTAGCCTGTACATGTAAATGAGTAAATGAAAGAATAATAGAAATGTATAGTCTTTGTTTATGATTCAGATTGAACATTGCAGTACACAAACATCTTTCTTGGACTGAAATTGACAAATGCACAATGCTGCAGTATAGGTAGTTATTTCGTCTGTAAGATTCAGTTTTGTGTCCTGTAATGCGATATACACAAGGCTTGTTCTTTAGTTACTTGTCAAACCAAAGAAGGGTATATTCAAAATCATTGAATTATAAGGTTTTTTTTTATCGGTATACCTCTGTCAATTAAAAGAACTCTCCAACTGACATTCCTCATCTTAATTTCAAAACAGAGATACTGATATAAAAAATATCCAATACAAAGTAACCTCATCGCTAATCTACTTTTTGAAGCTAGAATATCGTAATCTAACAAACACATGATAGCGAATTTACTTCATTAAATTTGTGTCTTTATTGCATGTAACTAAATGCATTAAAAAAAAATAATTAACAACATCTTATTTCAAAATTGTAAAATACTTCAAACATTGCTTCGGGTACATGTTTAACTACATGTAACAACATGTTGTATGTTGTGTTCAAATCTTTGATATTGTTTGCTACTTTCTACTTTTTCTACAATAAATTTGTACATATTGATACATGCATACACAACGAACGTTTTCAGTTGAAGCAATTCGCGACAATTTCACAACTGTAATAAATTTTCAATATTGCCTCGGGCACCTGCTCATGGCATGCAGCAAACTCATGTGTGCATATCTTGTATGTTCTGTGTTAGTTCCAGTGTTTTTCTGATCGTTAGCAAATATAATTGTCTTTCATCTTACCTACTCGTAGCAAGATATCAGTACGTAGTACGTAAATCGCCACGACTTCTCCCGTCATAAATATCTTTCTTTTAAGATTTGAAGAAAAAAAACACTGTCTCAGATTGATCGCAAGTTGGCCTGGCGAAAATTTCGACTTTAAACTTTTGTAATTCGAATTTGTAAGAATTTGTAAGAAATTGTAGTGTAAATCGGGACAATGTGACAGGGCCTAAGAACTATCTGCAGTCAAAGTGCTATTAATGGTTTTCGTAAAGGCAACAATTTATTTAAAGCATCGTAAGAGTGTTTGCAAAAATACACGTTTATTCTTTATATGCGTGATTTGTACCAATTTAAAAAAATAATCAGCCACCAATGAAAGACACTGATTTAGCATGTTATAATGTACATTACATTTGCCTTGAAGATTTCGAGTTAGTGATTATACCTCACATGCGGTAAACGGCGCATCTTAATTATGCGCTTACAAGTTTAAAAGCTGTCATGATCAGTGTTTTAAACTCGTCAAAATCTAGCTAGACACTCAGGGCTGACAGCTAGTATAAGTTGTCAGCCCATTAAAATTCAACCATCCCGAAGAAAAAAGTTGTCATTTGTTTATTTTTTTCATTTGCATGTAAAACATTCAAATATCTGTTTTCCGATTTACTTGTTGTTTTTGGTTGTTCTGTTATCTTCCAATAATCTCAGCGTGATTCGTGGAGACTGAAAAATTTTGACGGACATCTCTTCCGAATCTCTGAGAGTATTTATATAAATGACCATTTTGAATACAAGTGGAAATTAACTGAAAAATAAAGTTCATATTTTGTGGAATTCAAACCATTTATCGGTAGGAAAGTAACATTTTATGTTGATAGGGAATTACATCGATGTTCAAAGTACAACGTTGAAGCGGGAAGTTGATTTAATTCAGCGTATTTCTATCGTAACAACCGGCCGAAGTTGGGGCAAATTTTACCGAATCACTGTTTGTAGCACTGGTCTGAGATTCAGAAGAGATGTACGTCAAACTATTTCAGTGTCGACGAATGTCGCCCAGATTACCCTATATTATTCCGTGATATGTGTCTCTAACTAATTAACAATTTTTAATTGTCAATGAGTCCATGAATTAGTCATGGACTCATTGGCAATTAAAAATTATTTATTAGTTAAAGACACGTGGACTCTACCTCGCCATGCTCACATGTCAGACATAGTCTACGTGAATTAAACGCTTGTCTTGACTTTTGTTAAATGACCATACAAAGAAAGCGATGGTGCGACAAGAATCAGTTAAACTTTCTTAAAACCCCGATCCTGATATTATATACACTTGACTCAAAAAATATCCACGTCCAGTCGGGCGCTCGTACAAACAAATTTGTTCGCCCGTACCAAAAGTAATGCGTATCGGGCGGTCGTGCGGACGGTTATTTCAAACCATGGTCATGATATTTTCATTTCTTTCAAGTCACAAAGTTCTAATTGGTCAAAATATATAGTCAGTCATGTGTTACAGTTAATTTAAATTTCATCCAGAACTCTACCCTGTGCATGCTTCTTTTAAGAGGCATGTCTCTTTTGAATATAACTCAAGATGAAGCACCTTTGATGAATACAAATGCATCCATTCCAAAAGTAAGACTAAACACATACACATGCAGTTTAACATCCGAAAGTATACAGTTATTTGGGGTTTTCACAACTTGGTTGCAAAACATGTAAAAACGCAGCCATGTTTGGTATTAGATAGGAGATCTCTGTCACAAAACTCTGGCAGGTGTTCTTATGTTACCACCGCCTAGTGTATTGCGGGTCCCTTCCGGGTATTTCGAATCATTAGCTTATAATAACAAAATAATAATTATAAAATATATAATAAAAACAGCCTGACAAAAATAATATTACTGACGATTAATGTAGTTCATATTACTCTACTACTAATTTAGTCAATGATTTTGACTACTTTGATTAATAACACCCCGCATCGCCTGAACAGGCTAGCGGTAGAAGCACAGTTATTTAGGATATTCCATGAAATCAATTTTTACAATTTAGTTGCAAAATATGTTTATGACATGGTTAATATAATGGGTTGTTGGTATCATAGAAAGAAGATTATGTCGCTCAGAAAACAAACTCCATCACAAAATATTAATTTTCTATCTTTAGAATATATATTGATAGAGGTTGACACAACCACTTTCAGTACCTAATTTACATGTAGCAAAAACATGTAGGAACCCCCCCCCCCCCCTCCTCGAAAAAAAATTATATTCTCAACGAATTAGCTCATACTATTTCTCTACAGGGAATATATAGGAGGCCGGTTACATTAATCAAATCACAAATTAGCTATTATTGTACATGATATATCGTCTTTAAATTTTGAATAAAGTTAATATATATTGCTGATAATGATTGTAGGGTCGTTTCATATCCTGATGTTTTTGTACATTGCATAGCGATACATCTAAAGTGCGAAGACACGGAACGTGTATGAATCCCCAAATCACTGTAAGTCGTTGCAATTTCAGGAAAAGTTAATCTGTATTTTATCAATGCCGTGAAGCATATAATTCAGACCAACCGCTGTGGGAATCATCTCTCAAGAGAATAGTGATAAAATGCGATCTGCAAGCTTACAGAAAAGCGGTCTTTTTAATGAAGTCGGGCAAATTGTTTTGGAGGATGTCAACAGTGAAGTGGAACAGCGATAAAGGTATCTGTTTAAAGCATTATGTAGTTCTTTTAGAATATCTCGCATAATAGAAAACATTTAAAACTTGAAATAAGGGAATCCATCCAATTCATATATGTATATTTATATTTTTATATTAAACTGTCATTATGCAGTGTACATGTACATGAACTCGAGGGCTTGATTCTGTTTCAACAAAAACATGGCCCATTATTCCAAGTTTGAGAAAATTCAAATCCGTGTTTTCATTAATAAGTTATTGTTAAGTAAATATATTTAAAATATATTTATTTTTTTTTTATACCAGTCCTAATTAACCTAAGCAGTAACATTCAAAAACTACTTTTAAATGTATATATCCACCGCGGTTATCTCACCAAAACCACCCCATCACCACGGATAAGACTTTTGAGGATAAGCGAAAATGGTTTTAAATTATAAAACACATATTCATTCTTGACACCCACTTGCACAAATTAACGTGAAAGTTTTAGATGTATTGATAGGCACCGTTGGGGGGTGGGGTGGGGGTGGGGGTGTAGTATTCCTTTTACTTTTAGTTTTTGTGTTTAATTACTTATTTTTACTTTCATTTATTACATGCTCCAAAAAAGTTGGGGGCCAACTTCATTTTTTATATGTTAATTTAAAAAAATGTCTTCTGCGATATAAAGAGGGGTGCCAGCTCCCAAGCCCCCCTCCCCCAGTGCCTGATTGAACAAAAACACCGATGTAGCCTGATATTTGTATACATATAGCGTGTGAATAAATTCTAGAAAAAAGCGTAACTGAAAATTATCTGAAATACTTCTCACCATTGTTCCCGCTTTAAGATTATTACTATATGTGCGCAATTGTTAAAACACAGAAGCGGAGGTTAAAATCGAAGGAACTTTGGATTAAAACTCGAACTAGGACAAAACCCTTGGTAGTTTGATTGAAAGCTTGCAGGTAAAATATGTTAAAGCGCTAGTTAGAATAAATAAGATCTAAACGGCTGCATACATGTTAGCGCTCCCCAGCTAATTTTGTAAATGACGAACGATATCTATTTATATATGTCTACCCCCTATACTATTGATTTTATAGTGTAGAGGGTAGACATACATAAATAGATATCGCTCTTCATTTACAAAATTAGCTGGGGAGCGCCTATGCAGCCGTTTAGATTTTATAAAGCTGTAAAAATACTTCGGTATGGCACCTATTTTCCTCAGTTTTCAATTAACAAAAAAAAAACAAAAAAACAAAAAACTGTTTATATAATTATTATTTGAGATATGAGAAAAAATGGAGATAGTGTGTATACCCTTATATAATAATTGGAAAAACAGACAAGTCTATCATGATATGAATAATTTTAAAATAATTTTAAAATAAGATAATAAACAACCGGTCGCGGAAATCCAAATGGTGCTCCAAGGATCCATCATACGCAACGCACATGAATTTGTTGCAATTTCAAATAAATATGCTTAAAATTCGGATAGTTATAATCGAATGATTCTTCGTATGTTTGTCAACTTACACAGTGACCCATCCAAAATGCCACCCCCCCCCCCTCCCCCAATCCCCAAATCGATTTGCCAGAAATCTTTGAAAATATGTGATTTCAACAGAGAAAAGTTAATATGTAATAATATATTGTAAATTATTATTTTTTACATTCTGAATGTGTTTTAAAATTAACTAAATCTAAAACAAAATATACGATATTTCTTTTCCTCAGATACACTATAAGTACAAACTATCCACTATTATAGTCAATTTTTATCTTAATTATTTAACAGGTACATGTAGCTGAATAAACTATGGATTGGTTTGAAATGGGAAACATGCCACTTCGGATAAAATGAGACCAAACGTTTGTGTATAAGGACCAGTTATGAAGACTACTATGTTGAACACCTACATGTTTATCAGACAAGGATTATTCATGAGATACCTAGATGTGTTGGAAGGATTTATTGGCAACAACTTTCATGAGAACGTATCAGCGCGTCAGGGTGGATATTTTCCGAGGATTTTCAATAGGAAGACAATACAAGTTTATATAGGCATCTAACGTTACTCTCGAGAGATCTTATCCTACACGCTAAATAATTTCCCGAGTGTTGCAAAACAGTACGATTGTGAAACCTTAGCGTGTAGGTCTTTAAATCCTCCCAAGAACCAATGTGCCCGAAATGCTAGAAATTACGTAAACGCTTCCTAGCTAAATTTTGATTAAAACTGTGATCAACCCTCCGAATTATAGTTGAACAGAATATGTAGCTTTTTAGTGATTAGAGAAAAGAAATAAATGCTACGACTATTCAAATTATAGTTAAAGCATTCCAAAACAGTCCAGTGTAGATAAGTTGACTGTCCGCATTGTGTAGGGACTGCATGAACGAATTGCAGCAAAGTCGTTTTTTGTTTATTTTTAATACTTCAACTTTGTAAAGATGTCGTCTTATGTTGGGGGAAATTTACCCCCAAAGAATTGCAGCACAGTCTTTTTCTGTATATTTCTATCGCTTCGACTTTGTAAAGATGTCGTCTTGTGCTGGAGGAAATTTACCCCCAAAGAATTGCAACACAGTCATTTTTTTGTTTATTATTAAGTCTTAAAATTTGTATAAATGTCGTCTTGTGTTGGAGGAAATTTACCCTCAAAGAATTGCAACACAGTCATTTTTTTTTTATTTTTATGGCTTCGACTTTGTAAAGATGTCATTTTGTGTTGGAGGAAATTTACCCCCAAAGAATTGCTACACAATCATTTTTTGTTTATTATTTAGTCTTAATATTTGTAAAGATGCCGTCTTGTGTTGGAGGGAATTTACCCCCAAAGAATTGCAACACAGTCATTTTTTGTTTATTATTAAGTCTTAAAATTTGTAAAGATGTCGTCTTGTGTTGGAGGAAATTTACCCTCAAAGAATTGCAACACAGTCATTTTTTATTTATTTATATGACTTCGACTTTGTAAAGATGTCATTTTGTGTTGGAGGAAATTTACCCCAAAGAATTGCAACACAGTCATTTTCTGTATATTTATATCGCTTCGACTTTGTATAGATGTCGTCTTGTGCTGGGGGAAATTTACCCCCAAAGAATTGCGACACAGTCATTTTCTGTATATTTCTATCGCTTCGACTTTGTATAGATGTCGTCTTGTGCTGGGGGAAATTTGCCCCAAAGAATTGCAACAGCTATGTATACCGCTATAGATTTTAAGGTTGCAAGTTTGTAAAGACGATGTTTCATTTTGGGGGTAAATTTACCCGAACAGAGTGACAGATATAACATTGTCGAACTTTACTAAGATTAAACGCTTTCATAAACTACATTGTATTTGTGGGTAAATTTACTCTGTAGAAAAATGATTAGATTTTTTTCTTGAAAATAACAATTTTATTGTATCTAGTATTTAAATATATTCTGTATAATTTTTTGGATAGGCCACACAGCTTCATTTTCACCAATAACTGTTATTGCATTTGTCTTTTAATTGTATATTCTCCTAATCTCCTTAATTTTTTTAAAATCCATATATATATATATAGAGAAGCTTGGTTAAATTTGGGGGGTAAATTTCCACTCTGAAGAGTTTCTTGATTTCTTGTTACGTGTGTCCTCTCTGTGTTATGCGGAAAATAAAGCTTAAACTGTCTTGATTTGCTTATATTTGTGCTTTTATGGGGTAAAACGTTCAAAACAGACAAAAAGATTTTCTGTTTTGATTTTGGAACGCGTTTGTTGTAAAACAGTACTTGGCATTTTTTTAAAGCACGGTTTATGAAAACATCTATGAGCTTTGCGAGCGAATTCGCTAAGCTCACGAAGCTCGTAGATATTGTTTCTATATATATATATATATAATATATATATATATATATATATATATATATATATATATATATATACCGTGCTAGATGAAAGCTTGGACTTTGGGTATTTGTATCGAACAGTAATGTGACGTAGGTCTGTTTCTCAGCCATGGTTCTTTGAAATCAATAAGATTTGTCTGGCGTTTGAGCTAATCGGTGTGTACATATTTGCCTTGATGAAACCAGCTTCATTTTTTGACGAAAGAAATAGCTAGTTACGTTCTAAAATGGTTCTAAACTGCCAAGTCTTGTTTTGTAAAACGACGATTAAATGTACACTTTATAAACGATCTCATAATTTCCGTGAATGAAAACTATGTCTTTATTTCTATATTAGATACCTACCTTTCGATCAGATCGATCTTCCTTCCCCCACATGCGGCACCTCTTTGAGCAAGCTCGCATTTTAGACGTTGCACCGACCACTGTTTATATTTGTCCGCCATTTTAATTTTCCTATAACCTCTAGTGCACGCGCGCCACCTAGCGAGTAATGACGTCGGCGAAAACCATTATAGATCTCAACAATAGATAAAAAAGCAAGACATATATATCTATTTAAACAAGAATAATAACGTTTTAATGCTGCTTCGAGAAATAATATAATCTATTATTTCATTTATTCAATTTAAATGTTTTAGCATTAGCTACTTATAGAGCTTCTTGGTGAATTACGACCTGAGTTCTATCATGTTTATTGAGTTTCCTTACAATTACTTAAATGTATTTTAAAATTTACCTTTCTCGATACTTCTAAATCACCCTTGACAATGCAGTTCAGTTTCTTTTACAGAACGCAAATACATTATAAAAATATGAATGGTTAACTAGTTGCATACCCTCACATTTGGAATCATTCTTTTGAAATCCCGACTTGCAACTACAACTGTAGTTTCCTTGAATATTTTGACAGTCAGTATCATCTGGACATTCGTTTAATGTTAAATCTGAACATTCATCAATATCTGCAAAAGCAAATTCAATATGTTACAGGAAATACATGTATATATAAGTTTAGTTATCAGTATTACATGATATTATATGTGAAAAAATAATTGTAATTTAAAGGGGAAAAGAACGCTTGGGTCACAACTGTTATAACAGACTGAGACATTACATGTAATATGATAAGATGGTAATGAAATATATTACCTTCGCAAATATCTCCATTCATTTTAAAACCTATTCTACAATTGCACTGGTAAGACCCTTCAAGGTTTTGGCAGACCTTTTCATTTCCACATATGGTTTTATTATCACACTCATCGATATCGACAGAACAGTTCGTCCCCGTCCAGCCAGGTTTACAGACACACCCACTCAATGGGTCACACCGGTCCATACCTTGTCCACATTTGCATATTTGACCGCAATTTTTTCCGAAAGAAGGTTCTTTACATTCTGTGATAAAAAGATTAAATAAAAGTAATCATTTTAAAGACTCAACACATTATATTTTCGTTTTATGAAAATGTAATGTTTATTATATGTAAGAACTGGATATGATTTATATAGACCATGTTTTAACACAAGATTTTTCGACCAAGTTCTATATTATGTAAATCTGATTTTTATGAGGGACACAATTTTGAAGAAAAAACGTCCATAGACAATCGTTCTGTTTTGTCAGACTGACGGTGGGTGATCAGAAAAGCTTTTTTAAACCTTCGATTCGGTTGAACTAAACAATTCAAATGTATATAGTTTATGTAAGAGTGTCTGACAATTTATTTTAATAATTAATTATATAAGTCTGTTTGATAAAAATAGAATTAAATAAAATAGCAAATATATAAATGTATATACCTGTACATGAAACTTTATCTTTATCTAATGTGTACCCAGGACGACAGTTACATTGGAATGAACCATCGGTGTTTGTGCATTCCTGTAGACATGGTGAAGGTTTTACAGCACACTCGTTCACATCTAAAAGAGAAATTATATTCAATATTTACATTTGTACTTAATAACATTAAATGAAAACAAAAATTTAAAGATAACATACATCGTTAATAGTAAACGTTTGCATGTATTATATAGATTGTTACCTATACAACTATGTCCGTCTTCAGCTAGTTGATAACCAATTGGACAAAGACATTTTTGTTCAGTCGGATCACAAGTGTATTCACAAGTCTTGTTGAAGTTCTCACAAGGTTTTTCGTCTGGTACAGCATATGGTTTAAAAGATAGAATTATAGAAAATATAAACATTTTAAGTCAATCAGTATAGAACACATATTTATTATTAAGTTTCCAAATAATTGTAGTATTTTTAAATTACTTTCCCCAATACAAACCTAATTTAGAGCATGTAGCTCTATCACTTTTCAAGGAAAACCCTGGGAAACACTGGCATGCAAACGCCCCTGGTGTATTACTGCAGCGTTGTTCGCATCCTGAAGTCTGTTCTAAGCACTCGTCGATATCTGTAACAAAGAAATAGAGCCATGAAGCATCAAAATGTGCCCTATTATAAAAATTCACCATATTTTGGTGAAATGTAGTGTAGAATCTACGCTTTTCATAACTGTTTTTCTTTTTTCGATACCTATTATACTTTTATAAAAACAGAGTTTACAATATGGCACTGTTTTGATGAAAAAATGTAAACCAGACGTCATTTTTGTTAAGTAACGTCATGAAATGATAAAACTACGCATGACTTGAATTTAATAAAATAAAAAAAATACAGGGACCAGTGCTGAAGGTCAATATAACGGCAGTACATTTAAATATGTCGGTGTCTTCACAGTTCTTTTTTCTGCAATTTGAAACTGCATGAAGTAATGCTGATGATGCGCAGTGTATAACTGAGGATTAATTAAATTACTTGTTTCAAGGCTTCGATATTTTCACTCAAACCTTCCAATTTATAGCCGGGGTTCAGTCCCTGAAACGTTCTTTTTTCCCATTTTTTTGTGCGTTCACCGTGCGCTCACTGTGCGCACACAGTGCGTTCACTTGCGCTCTCCGCTCCGTTCACGCCCATCGTTCACAAAGCGCTCACCGTTTACTCGCCGTTTTAGTGGGAAAATAAAACATTTCAGCGACTGTGTAAATGTAATGGATATATGCCGAAAACAGTTCTGTATGAAATATTATAAAACAGTTTCGAGGCCCGTTAGGACCGAGAACTGTCTGATATTTTTTTCATACAGAAGTGTTTGGGGCATATATCGTACTTAAAACACTGCCATTGAATTTCATTGTCGATTTACCTGAGACAGTCTGATTTTTAAGGATACCAGTATTGTAACCACTGATAACGGTCTGAGATTATGAAGCTCACTAATATCGGACTGTCAAAGGTAAAATTTTTGACTGTTGGAACAAAGAAATGACATAACATCAGTGTTTTAATGTGCATTTATTGATTTCTAAAAAAATATTTTTATGAATTAATTATTCCTTATGAATTAATTATGCCTTATACATGCCATAACAACATAACAGAGAGAGAGAGAGAGAGAGAGAGAGAGGTCACTATTTTGATTATAAAATATTTAATTTTTCAAAGCCAAGCAGTAGCACATGAATAATGTCGTAAAATTGTCTTGAAAAGCCGAATTCATAGCAAGCATGTAGAATTTGTGTTAAAATATATAAATTTTTAATGAACTCGGCCGTAAATCGATTAATTTAATTTTTAGATAAGAGGGGGGGGGTGAATAGAAACAAAACAAAATCTCGCTGCACTCGTCGTTTTTTTTTTTTTTTAAAGAAAAGGCCCGGCAATCTGAATCCTTTTTACATACCATACAAGGCAAACTGTAATTAGATTTAGTTCGCATAAAATAATCGACGAAAATTTCAGTCGAGAATTTTATAAGGCAAAAGACCCGATGTATACACATTTAGGGTGGTTTTTTTTTTATTGAACGAATTATCAACAAAGACATCACAATTAGGATTAGCTATCTATATAGTGCACATGCTGATAATTTATTCTAAATTGTGAATACCAAAAGTCGTCTTCATCGAAACGTACACGATCAATCTTACAATATGCATGTAACAGTTCACCGGAAATACATTGATCACGCGACGAATCAACAGGTGGCTGATAACGTAATGACGAATGCATTGGCAAGATTTGTTATGCAAGGGACGATGGCTTAATTATAAAATATTCAATTACAGCTGTACTTGGAAATTAAATTATCAAGTTGTTTGACGGCATAAGTTAAGCTTATCATACATGTACACATGTTTACACGTGGATACCGGGATTAAATGGAGGCCTCATATAACACCTGGGAATAGGGCGGACCGCATAAAACCACTTGCAGTGTTTGGTTTTTATGCAGCATGCTTCTCTTGGTTTAAGGTCTTCAGTTGAATGTTTTCGTTGTTCGAAAAATGGATTATGTAGCAAAAGAGCTCCAGCGGATGGTAAAGATCGTTCCAAAGCGCCTAAGTTGTTGATCGACCCATGCATTTTATAGCAACATTCCTTCAATGTGAAAAAGAACATGTTAATTATATATTTTTCTGTAAATAAATTAAATTCATTCGAAAATATCTCTTACTCTTTAACTTGCAACATACCGTATTTCTTCCAACAGTCATGGAAGCGTAGCAAAGTACTCTTTTGATCCTATCAAATCTGCTTATTGCAAACCGAGGGTCAAATCTGAGAAGTATACTGTAAGTTACAGGGACATCTAATTTGACCTCGAACAAATAACAATTGGTTGTATGTGTTTTGTTCCTTATTTCTGATGTACCAATCAAAGCATTCCCTTTCGTCGTTATTTAATAAAACACCTGTTGTCATTTTGTCCAAAAACCACTTATTCCTAACAACAAAAGAAATAAGAAATAACGGTCACTAAGACACCTACATGTACATGCATTTCCAGATCATTGTAAAAAATAAAAATTTATCCATTAAAAAAATATTTTAGTTGAACATGATCTATAAAACAAATATGATACCATGATACCATATATACTGTAAAAGTGGTTATTTACGCGGGCCGGGGGGGGGGGGATTTACACTAGTTACGCGGTAAGCTTAAAACTGCGTATAATACCCCGCGCAAATGGTTAAAAAAGCAAAACTTGCGTGTGGTAAATTACGCATCCGCTTATTTAAATACCCACGCGTATTGTTTGACTCCAGAAAACGTGTACTTTACCACCAGTGTAAATAACAACTTTTACAGTAACACATTTTAAACGTGATTGCTTTACAAATACAACATGTAAATGTTAAACCTCTGTTTCCAGGAACTGCACTTATGTTGAATGCCGCCGTTGTATACGAAAAAGGGTTTTTCTCGAACACATTCCCATATTGGTAGCCCATGGTTATTTTTCTATTTTCAATTGCTGGTAAATCAACATCTATATAATTGAAGACAGTGAACGTACTTTGACCATCCGTCATCAGAAGACACTGGAATGCTATGTTCTGAAAAGCAAGATTAATTTGATTTAGTTTTCCATATCTACTTATCAAAAACTTCTAACTTTTTCATGATCGACAATTATGTTAACTAGAATTATAAATGTTATCAATTTAAAATGTTTCACAAAGTGCATACCTTTGGTACAATGTTTTTTGTTTTTGAAATTACGTGTCGATCTTATTGTAATACGCTTAAAATTCTAACCTTCGACGTAACCCCTTCAAAGGCCATGTTTTTCCAGGTGACTTTAAGAAGCCAAGCTGCATTAAACTCAGGAAAGTCACCAAATTGACGGCGCACAATGGCATTTGCTTTTTAAAAAAAAGAATTGCTTTCTGTACCATTGACCCTATAATATAAATAAGTATATTTAAAAGCCGATAAAAGATATGCTAAAATGAACGTTACTTTAATTCAGTTGTATAACTAGAATTCGATTGCATATTTTCACTCGCATTACTAGCGAAAGGATAAAAAAATGAACGTCAGTGTGTGATATACATTACTTTATTATTTCTCAATTTACATGTTTTGTTTTTATACCAACCTTCGATAAGTCTGGTAGTAAACGGTGCCATTAGTGTTCGATGTCGAGAGGTCCGTCCAAAATGGACAAATGATTCGTTTATCCTTTACCTTCTCCGTATTAATATCTTATATTGTAGGACTGTTAAACCCTTCCCCGAGTCCAATAACACTATTTGAGCCAATCTTTAATTGAGAAGATGTCATAGAAAACAACGACGTGCAGAGCATATTTTATTAAAATTTGTCGTAATTGTTCACTTATTATTGAATATCACGAATTGAATACTAATCATAGGCGTCGGAACCGGTGGAGGGGGGGGGGGACTAAGGCTAGGGGGGCTTACCACCCCCCCCCCACACACACACATTTTTTGGTGCAAATTTATACATACCAAAGACCTTTTTTTTTGCTTGTCAAGATTTTTGATAAATCTAGCCCCCCCCCACCCTTCCCCACTTTCAATTTGCTTCCAACGCCACTGCTGATTTATGGTTTGTGAAGTATCTACACATGGAATAATTATGCCCATAGAAATTGTCTAGTCATAAATGATTTATGTTTGTTGCCATGTGTTTTACTATCTGCAGCTCTATAATTTACATATTATCAATATTGACTTAAATGCGCATTCATAGCTAGGTTAGTCTGCCCTCATCCACACTTGACTACTCTGTGCTAGCTTTCCAACAGTTGTGTTAGCATTTGGTGGAGATGGCAATGTAACGACCATTAACATATTTTGTCATATGTAAGTATGTTGCTTCTTTTCTCGTCCCATCAACGTACTAGTCTTTTTCAGAAAAACACAAATATTTCCATGTTGTACATAATGTATTAAGCAACATGCACTATATGTTAGATGCGACCTTTTTATGAGTAGGGCTGTTAGCTTAGTTGCATGCTTTTGATAAAGCATACCGTATACTTTTATGCTGCAGACTATCGTGTGTATTCCTGTTTGTTTATTGCCATTATGTATGTTGAACAAATTACCTATTTCATTTTGAAGGAATAATAATTATTGAATTATTGTTCAATTAAGGGGTAGTAGGCATATTTGGCATAAAGTGCAAGTCAAGTGTACATCGCGCATCAATTGTTGTGCATTTTGAAAACAAAGGGAACTAACTTGAACGAAGTTAAAACCTTCCTTTGAACCGTCCCCTGCGAAGACTGTTGTAGGAGTGTAAAGCTTGGGACTTTCGACGTCATCTCCTCTGAGAATTTCGTCTAGGTTTCCAAACTCCAAATACGAATAGCCTTCCGGATCACCTTTGGTATCAATCAGAAATAGTTAAACATTTCATCGGATAAACTACGTATAAATTAAGTCATGTAAATTGATAAAATAGGAATAAATTTAACCAACGCTTAGGCGTACACTGTATACTTAACTTACTTTTATCAATTGTTATCTTCTCCATATGGGGTTTACTTTCAGCAATTCCATTCGACGGACCGCTGAAGATGCCGCCATAACTTACTGTTGTAAGTGTAACGTTGTAAGAAGTTCCAGGCGTTAGTTTTTTACTCCAGTGAATCTCTGGAATATTACCGAATGTCTGCTGTTGGTGTCCATCAATTACTACTTTATAGCAATTCAGTGTAGTATTTCCACCCGGTGGATTCCACTTTAAAAACAAATGATCGCAGAAAAATTGCTCAACGCTAGATCAAGTCTTCAAGGTGGCAGTGGTTCTGTATGTATGAAAAAAATTAACTAACTGACAAATACAGATTTGTTTGACCAGTCCACTAAGAATTCGAATGCATTAAAATCCATAGCGTAGATGTATGCTTTATCATATTTATATGTTTATTTTTAATAAGTTGTTATGATATTGCTATAATTCAATGCTTAGTCCTCAGTTATGGCTCCCCGTGAAGCACTGCGCACCGGCAGCAATACCTAAAGCAGTTTCAGATTATTATAAAAAAAGAGCTTTGAAGACACCGACATATTTAAATGCACCGCCGTTATATTGACCTTCAGCACTGATCCCTTTTTTTTTTTAAACTTAATAGCTTATCAGCTTTTCATGGTATTTTCATTCATAAAATAATTTTCAAAAATTGATTTTGATGTCTATAATATGTTTTTTTTTTATTTCATTAAATTTAAGTCATGCGTAGTTTTATCATTTCATGACGTTTATTCGTGGAATAGGTCTTTTCATATGATAAGTTTAGTTTGTTCATGTAATTTATAAAGAATACGAGAATCATAGTCATTCTTACCCATTATTATTGTACGAGATATACCGGGATCAACCAAAAATGTTTCATCTGGATCCGTAAGTGATACATTCTGACGAATTGAAAATTTGTAGACACGTCCTGGTTGCAAAGTACAGCTTGTACTATACTGCTTGACGGTCCCTACGGAGACCGTTTCTTCAAGAAACCACGAGTTACTGCTGCGCAAAATTTGCCTCTCAATGATGTAATCAGTGATGAGCTGAAAGTCCACTGATGGATGATTCCATCTTAGAACTGCTTCACACGTGCTTTTGCTAATGTCCAAGTTTTTTATTTGCAACAAATGTCCTGTAATTTTAATGTCATTTTTTATTACAGCGTATTGATGAATTATAGAGAAATTAATTAAATCTATACATGCGACAAGAAATTAATCGTTGTGTTCAGTTTACATTGCATAAAAGGATCGAAAATTCTAAGAATCTAAATGCATAAATCACCATGCATTTTCATAAACATAATAATATTAATATTTAAAGTTATGTTACGTAATACATGTAGATTGTGTTTGAAAAAAAAAATATTGCAAGGTTATTTACATAAGTCATGAAATATAAATTGGACCTAATAGAAATCAACTTACTGGGGTAACATATATGGTATTTGTGGTAATATGACGTATAGCAGAGACATTTGTTTTGTCGACACGTCAATTGTTTTCCGGAGATGCATTCCTCACTCCGTGTACACGTCTCTATAAACTTGAGGCATATTGAAGCGAATACTAGTCGTTAAGTAACTAATATAGTGGGGTAATTGCCAGAAAATACAAAACAGTTATCATTTATTTTGCTGGTGGTAAATTGTAAATTAGAATACGATCTGATAAAATTTAATTAAACAATTATTGCAAAGCAAATTAGACGGTGTACGTACTCCCTTCCAAGTACAATACTGTACTGCCACTGGTCCACGATCCTTCGGAATTGGTTGCTACACACTGGTACTCTGCTCTATGGTCACTGTCAAAATCCACTTTGGTGATGACCAACTTTGGGGCCACTAAATCTTCCGTACTTCCGATATATCTGGTGTCATTTATGTTGATATCTTGACCGTTTCTTTGCCATTTCGTTGACGTCGTAGGAGGAAAGTCGGAGAAGCTTTGAACCGATGCCACCATTTCAAAGTCTGATATAACCGGTATGTTATATGATGAGCGAGGGAGGGTAACTTTAGGAACTCCTGATATTTAAAAATAATACTGAATCAGAGCTATTTCTGTAACCAAATGAATTTATATGAATTATAAAAAATAAAGGAAATATGATAATGGTTATAAAACAAATTACTTACGGAGCGTCTGGATTATACGACTGTATGCAGGACTCCATTTTTCACCAACGGTAGGCGACCAATGAATTGCCACTATTTGAACCGTATAGTACCTGCCTGGTTCAAGTTCTACCCACAGGGATAGCGAGTTCGAATATGAAACACTTCAGAACCCGCCTAATGTAATTCTATACCTATTTAAATGAGAGCTATATTGAGATCTTGCCCAGCTCAGAAAAAAAGCGTCTGTGGATGTACATTGCTTGCAGTTGTGTTAATTGGTCCTGGGGGTTGTGGATCTATTGTAAATGAATAAGTAAGTATATTATCAATGACACACTTCAAACATTTTATAAACTGCTATTATTGTAAAATTTTTGAGTTTTGAAAAAAAAATACAAAGGACACATAATTATGCAATTGATCAATAATCAAATTAATAACACATAAGATAGATACATGTACATTGTAGCAACATTAATGAATGTCTTACCAACAACTAATTCGATAGGACCAGTTTGCACGCTAAACGTCTCCTCGGGGTCGCTTAGCAAAACACTGGAAGTGATTTCGAGATAGTACGAAAAGCTTGGAATAAAAAATGCCTGAAAGGTGTAATTAGTTTGTAATTGTACGGTTGTCCCATAGCTGTACGAGTTATGGTGACCTCGGAGTAAAACGCTGTATGATTGCACAATGTTTGGGTCCAGATAAGGAGGGCTCCACCGCACTGTTATAGAGGAGGTCGTTATTTCGGAGGAATCGTATACAGCTCTTAAGTTGGACCCTGGAATAAAGTAATTACATACTGTCGCTGATTGAAATTTGTGCAAAAAAGGAAGTAACTTTTGTTATTTAAGGATAAAAATCAATCGCAACTTCTCAGGCCTTTCCGGCAAGCTCGGAAAAACACCTCGAATGTATCAACATTACCGGATGTTAGAATTTTATACAAAATAGAGTCGCTTTCCATTAAAATAAGTATCGGCTAGACAGCATTGTGTGTCGCTTCTGTGGTATATTTTAGGGTATATCATGGACTTTAATGAAGTTTAGCTCACATCTCAACAGATCGTAAAATGTATTGTATATATATCAAGATTTTAAAAAAGGGCGTGTTGTCGAGGACGCCTAATATGCAATACATTCGAGGTGTTTTTCCGATCTTGCCGGAAGGCCCGAGAAGTTGCGATTGGGATAAAAATAACATAATGGTAATTACATGTGTTATTTCCAAAGTTACATTTGATATTGTGATATTTCTTTTTAGATATCATACTAGCATTTTAATATCAAGACGGCGACATACAATCACAAATAGTAGAATTTACTGACTAGGATAACAAATTCGATATCGGTGGTAATGGTTACTGTCGCATATGCAGCTTTTGTATACTGATGAACATACCAGACTGCTGCGTTGGTCACACTCCCTTGTAGCATTGCAAGGATCGTAAAACTGCAAAACTTGTCAAAAAGAGTACGACAATCAAAACAACTGCTTAATATCAACATATCATATATGTTTTTGATCTATATTTTCGTTCGGTATCTTTATTTAAAGGTTACAAGTGTAATATATTAAATATTATTATATATTTATGTTAAATACTGAAATCTGATTGGTTTAGACGCAGTTGATAATCCGTTCTATTACCCTCAGCGTTAGCAACACACCTGGCAACGGGTAACACAATATATAAATAGTGCCTGGTTGGGAGGGTAGCAGTTGAAATTGACACCCCGAGAAAACCATTGTCAACCGACGCGAATCGGAGGTTGACAATGGTTTTCGAGGGGTGTCAATTTCAACTGGTACCCTCCCAAACAGGCACTATCTATTTTATTATAGTGAATGTCTTAATTTTATAGCAAATGGTACTGCTTTTATATGGAAAAGACTTGAGTTCTACGGCGAACCGTACGCGCATAATTTACGCGCATGTAACAATTCGTTCTATCGGCCCGTTGCCAAGTGTGTTGCTAACGCTGAGGGTATGAGAACGGATTGTCAGCTGCGTCTAAACCAATCAGATTTCAGTATTTAACATGAAAGTATAATTTAACGAATAGTTACATGCGCGCAAATTTTGTGCGTACGGTTCGCCATAGAATTCATGTCATTTCTAAATAAAAGCAGTAAGATTTTCTCTAAAATTAAAATACATTCAGTATAATAAAATAAATAGTGCCTGTTTGGAAGGGTAACAGTTGAAATTGACATCCCTCGAAAACCATTGTCAACCTCCGCTTCGCGTCGGTTGACAATAGTTTTCTCGGGGTGTCAATTTCAACTGCTACCCTCCCAAACAGACAGTTTAGTGAGTAACACCTTATCTCCTACTGTGATGAAAGATACACATGATGAAACTGTGCCATTCAGTCAACTGAAATATGACTGAAAAGTAACAGAAAAGTGACTGAATGGCATAGCTATGCCATTCAGTCACCTTTCCAGACCATTCAGTTAATATTCAGTTGACTGAATGGCACAGTTTTATCCTGTAATAGTTTAATATAAGTTGCCTTGCAAGCGCTCAACGTTCGCAATGTTGTGCTATTTAACCGCTTGCTCATTATGTGTATTTATCATTCACCGCTTTGCGCTCAGTGCCCGCTCACCGTTTATAAAACGTTTGATGTGTACATGTACACACGTTACATGTACATGTTTGAGTAGTTACATGTAGCTTTCAATTTTTTTCAACTTCTTTCCCTCCCTCTTGTTGTTTAAAGTGCTATTTGAAACATGATAATAATTCCAGCGCAACGGTAAATATTTTGCATCCGTCTAAGGTGCCTGTATCGAAAAATTCAAATATGTCATTTAATTGACCATTGCTTGAATTGTTTATAACCATTTCCATTGTTCATGTGTCTCACCTGTTTGATGAGATATTCGATAATTCACATTTGAAAACTGAAAAAAATAAATTCCTTCACTAAAACATTTTTTTTCCTACGGGAAAAAACTTCCTATTTGAATTCAAATTCTGATAGAATTTAAACAAAATTTCTATAGGATTTTAAAATTCATTGGTAATCTGATTATCCTTAAGGAAAACTCTCTGTATTAATTAATTTCCTGTAGAAAATACTACTTTCAACCTGTAGGAAATAAAATTCCTGTAGGATTTTCACAAAATCCTTTACGGTTTTCATTATTTTCTGTAGGAAAAATATTTTTTCCTATGGGACATATTCTAATTTAGAATATTAAGCTTTAAAGGTAAATATTTCACCTGTCAGATGAGAAACACTTTAAACAAAATTTTTTACGAAATTGGAACCCGTTTCACTTAATGGCGTCCACACGGTGTAACCTTACGCCTGGCATAAATCCGGACAAAAGTCGATTTTTTGGACTAAAGTCCCTTTCAATGAAGGGCGTAACTTGTCTGACAGTTTCTTTTTCGTAACTATAGCTATGATATACATGTAACAAATTAGATTTCTATCGAATTTGATGAGCAATTTTACAACGTTTGTTCAGATACGTTGAGCTAAACTATGCCCACGCCGTACATTTAAAACCAATTTAAACATGTTGAAATAGACTATGCAATATTCATACTTCCTTTCACGTCCAAAGAAACTGTATTCCCAAAACACCATCCCCCGACGATGCGAACTTGGAGCTGATAACTGATCTCATCTTCAAAGGTGACATTATTAATCAGGAGCTCTGGAGAGGGAAGGTGTTTACTACCTGAGTACCTCGGCTTGTTAATAGCAATGGTTTCGGTTACACTGGACCGCAGCCTTAACCACCTAGATTCCAGTGCCGGATCATGGTACGATTCTACAATGGCTCTGAATTGTGCGGAAGTTCCGAAATCTGTTGATACAAACCCTGGTGACAGGATAATCAATGGGCATCCTATATGGGTATATCCCTCTAACTATTTTTAGAATCGGTAGGACAACAAAGTAGTGCCTTTAAGCAAAATAGTTCCTATTCCTGCAGAGTGTTTATACATTTATTGGGACATTTTAAATCAGAATGCTTGACACATGTCAGAAAAGAGGATTTGCAATTTTAAAAGCAAGTGTCAAAATTAAATTATCATTTGAAGGAAAGAATTGAAATTGTTTGATGTACACCCTTTCCAAAGCTGTGAAATTCCCTACTTTTACTTTCATTTTCAGAGTTTTTCAATACAGACGCATTTTGCCGGAAAACGAATCTGACTTCACACCACGAAATTTTAACAGGAGAGAGACAATTTGATGAGCTTTTATTCAAGAGGTCCCTCGTTGCTGAACGAAAATTAGGGCCGGAGCTATGAGCCCGAACGTTAACATTACCGCCTATGGAAAATGCATTAGTGGACTATACCCATATTGAGCCCCATGCTGGTAAGGCATATTTCTTGTTTATTTGCAATTATTGTGATAAATGTGAATTTCTCTTTTGTACATTTTTTCATTTATGTGAACAAACTAAATTTCCAACAAGATCAGCAAGTTTAATCACCTAAATAACACATTGCATAGGAAAAAAATCCATCACAACAACCCCCCCCCCCCCGGGTTTTCAGAAAATCAATTTAAATTAAAGAAATTGTGATTTTAACTTGAATGTAATTTATTTTGAGTTTTTATAAAAATAGAAATAAAAATGTATATATGTGTTTCTACTAATAATGAAAATAAGAAGACATTTTATAAATTTTTAGACCAAATATCACTTTGGGTTTTTAGTGCGATCATTTCAAGCGAGTAAAAGTGAAAGTAGAGAAGCAGAAAGTTTCCAGTGAGAAAAAATACTTTATTCAAGCAGTGTCTAGCTATCTGATATTAGTTTGCATTGTAAGGGAGTTGTATTAATGCCCGGTAGGTTCCAGTTCTTTATTTATAACTATAGATATGCATTAAATTTGCGTAAATAAATGTTTCATGCATGTGACGTGACTATGTACCGTAGATGTAGATATGCACACTTTAACATGTTGAAGCCTACCGTGTTGGTTAATTCTTAATCCATAAAACCTATCTTTGTTTATCATAATCAAAATAGAATGAAATCATCATTTTAAGTAGATATTTACCTGTTTTTATATTTTCATACTATTGAAACAATAGATTGATTTGTTGGGGGTGGGGGTTGATATTGAATGTTTGGGAGGGGGTCTTTAGGTTGTACACATGTGTTGTGCATCAAGATGTAGTTATTTGTTGTCTATCTCCTCTCTCTTTTTGTATCTCCCCTTCTTTCTCTCTTTCTGTCTCTGTCTGCCTGTCTGTCTGTTTCTCTCTCTCTCTCTCTCTCTCTTTCTCTCTCTCTCTCTCTCTCTCTCTCTCTCTCTCTCTCTCTCTCTCTCTCTCTCTCTCTGAGTATTAAACATATGGCTGCTTGTGACATGAAATTGCAGATGTTGAGGATAGTGTTTGATACATGTAGAATTAAATTCAAAACATTTCATTTTAGATACCATGTCAATTGAAATGGAACTTCTTCAAAGATTAAAACACAACAATGAGCCACACTTGATGTAAGTAGCATTTATTTTTGTAACAATGATGTCTAATAACACTGATGTCCAAGTTTAAGAAAAGGAACCTGTAAAAACTACATGTATATACCCCGTAAGTATTTGACATGCAGATAATTTGGAATATCAAATACTGGTAAACTACACATATTTCACCTACTTAATGGGCATTTTTTGTTCTCTTGGATTTTGAACTCTAGTTAATTGTAGACTCTTTTCCATAGGTTATGTCTTTCTATGAATATGTTAAATTTGTTACCATGGTAACAGTATACAAGAGTAAAAAGAAAAACTCCTTATTAGCAAGTTTATTCCCCTATGACATATCTTAAATGGGTTAATTAATGGTGCATTTCTTCCGAAATTAGGCTTAAATAAAAGTTCAGCAAATACTACACTTACACGAGTAAAAACAACTCATCACTATGACGTCATTATGACGTCATAGGTGAGGTAATCTCAAGCTAGCATCAAAATGGACAAAATATGAACTGAGGGCTTCACATTATAGAGTCATATAACTTTATTATTTACAAACCAATACCTACATGTAATACCTTGATGGATAGGGAAATTCCTATACTTTTCTATTTTACCTTTTTCGTGGTATTTGAAAACAATTTGATTTTGTAACTAAAGGAAAACTTATGGTTTGTGCGACTAAAACTTTATAAAATTAGACATAATTGAGCTTTTTTATGAGAATATAAACAAAATAAATTTGGTAAAATATTGAATGTTCATGTTTTACATGTATTTTAATCCTTGAGATAAAAGTTTCCTTAATATATGCTATTTGAAGAACATCGAGCGCCTATGAACTAGATGTTGTTTAGGTAAATTTTGACTGGACTGTTTGTTCAGATTTCATGCATGTGTATCAATGCTGCAAAATCCATAATTATGTATTTAATTTTTCCAAATTTGGAATCATGGTTCTGTATAGTGTCTAGAGTGAATATATAGGCTTAGAATTGTAAATAACCACAATGACTGTTTCATATTGGGTATATCCCTCTAACTATTTTTAGAATCGGTAGGACAACAAAGTAGTGCCTTTAAGCAAAATAGTTCCTATTCCTGCAGAGTGTTTATACATTTATTGGGACATTTTAAATCAGAATGCTTGACACATGTCAGAAAAGAGGATTTGCAATTTTAAAAGCAAGTGTCAAAATTAAATTATCATTTGAAGGAAAGAATTGAAATTGTTTGATGTACACCCTTTCCAAAGCTGTGAAATTCCCTACTTTTACTTTCATTTTCAGAGTTTTTCAATACAGACGCATTTTGCCGGAAAACGAATCTGACTTCACACCACGAAATTTTAACAGGAGAGAGACAATTTGATGAGCTTTTATTCAAGAGGTCCCTCGTTGCTGAACGAAAATTAGGGCCGGAGCTATGAGCCCGAACGTTAACATTACCGCCTATGGAAAATGCATTAGTGGACTATACCCATATTGAGCCCCATGCTGGTAAGGCATATTTCTTGTTTATTTGCAATTATTGTGATAAATGTGAATTTCTCTTTTGTACATTTTTTCATTTATGTGAACAAACTAAATTTCCAACAAGATCAGCAAGTTTAATCACCTAAATAACACATTGCATAGGAAAAAAATCCATCACAACAACCCCCCCCCCCCCCGGGTTTTCAGAAAATCAATTTAAATTAAAGAAATTGTGATTTTAACTTGAATGTAATTTATTTTGAGTTTTTATAAAAATAGAAATAAAAATGTATATATGTGTTTCTACTAATAATGAAAATAAGAAGACATTTTATAAATTTTTAGACCAAATATCACTTTGGGTTTTTAGTGCGATCATTTCAAGCGAGTAAAAGTGAAAGTAGAGAAGCAGAAAGTTTCCAGTGAGAAAAAATACTTTATTCAAGCAGTGTCTAGCTATCTGATATTAGTTTGCATTGTAAGGGAGTTGTATTAATGCCCGGTAGGTTCCAGTTCTTTATTTATAACTATAGATATGCATTAAATTTGCGTAAATAAATGTTTCATGCATGTGACGTGACTATGTACCGTAGATGTAGATATGCACACTTTAACATGTTGAAGCCTACCGTGTTGGTTAATTCTTAATCCATAAAACCTATCTTTGTTTATCATAATCAAAATAGAATGAAATCATCATTTTAAGTAGATATTTACCTGTTTTTATATTTTCATACTATTGAAACAATAGATTGATTTGTTGGGGGTGGGGGTTGATATTGAATGTTTGGGAGGGGGTCTTTAGGTTGTACACATGTGTTGTGCATCAAGATGTAGTTATTTGTTGTCTATCTCCTCTCTCTTTTTGTATCTCCCCTTCTTTCTCTCTTTCTGTCTCTGTCTGCCTGTCTGTCTGTTTCTCTCTCTCTCTCTCTCTCTCTTTCTCTCTCTCTCTCTCTCTCTCTCTCTCTCTCTCTCTCTCTCTCTCTCTCTCTCTCTCTGAGTATTAAACATATGGCTGCTTGTGACATGAAATTGCAGATGTTGAGGATAGTGTTTGATACATGTAGAATTAAATTCAAAACATTTCATTTTAGATACCATGTCAATTGAAATGGAACTTCTTCAAAGATTAAAACACAACAATGAGCCACACTTGATGTAAGTAGCATTTATTTTTGTAACAATGATGTCTAATAACACTGATGTCCAAGTTTAAGAAAAGGAACCTGTAAAAACTACATGTATATACCCCGTAAGTATTTGACATGCAGATAATTTGGAATATCAAATACTGGTAAACTACACATATTTCACCTACTTAATGGGCATTTTTTGTTCTCTTGGATTTTGAACTCTAGTTAATTGTAGACTCTTTTCCATAGGTTATGTCTTTCTATGAATATGTTAAATTTGTTACCATGGTAACAGTATACAAGAGTAAAAAGAAAAACTCCTTATTAGCAAGTTTATTCCCCTATGACATATCTTAAATGGGTTAATTAATGGTGCATTTCTTCCGAAATTAGGCTTAAATAAAAGTTCAGCAAATACTACACTTACACGAGTAAAAACAACTCATCACTATGACGTCATTATGACGTCATAGGTGAGGTAATCTCAAGCTAGCATCAAAATGGACAAAATATGAACTGAGGGCTTCACATTATAGAGTCATATAACTTTATTATTTACAAACCAATACCTACATGTAATACCTTGATGGATAGGGAAATTCCTATACTTTTCTATTTTACCTTTTTCGTGGTATTTGAAAACAATTTGATTTTGTAACTAAAGGAAAACTTATGGTTTGTGCGACTAAAACTTTATAAAATTAGACATAATTGAGCTTTTTTATGAGAATATAAACAAAATAAATTTGGTAAAATATTGAATGTTCATGTTTTACATGTATTTTAATCCTTGAGATAAAAGTTTCCTTAATATATGCTATTTGAAGAACATCGAGCGCCTATGAACTAGATGTTGTTTAGGTAAATTTTGACTGGACTGTTTGTTCAGATTTCATGCATGTGTATCAATGCTGCAAAATCCATAATTATGTATTTAATTTTTCCAAATTTGGAATCATGGTTCTGTATAGTGTCTAGAGTGAATATATAGGCTTAGAATTGTAAATAACCACAATGACTGTTTCATATTGGGTATATCCCTCTAACTATTTTTAGAATCGGTAGGACAACAAAGTAGTGCCTTTAAGCAAAATAGTTCCTATTCCTGCAGAGTGTTTATACATTTATTGGGACATTTTAAATCAGAATGCTTGACACATGTCAGAAAAGAGGATTTGCAATTTTAAAAGCAAGTGTCAAAATTAAATTATCATTTGAAGGAAAGAATTGAAATTGTTTGATGTACACCCTTTCCAAAGCTGTGAAATTCCCTACTTTTACTTTCATTTTCAGAGTTTTTCAATACAGACGCATTTTGCCGGAAAACGAATCTGACTTCACACCACGAAATTTTAACAGGAGAGAGACAATTTGATGAGCTTTTATTCAAGAGGTCCCTCGTTGCTGAACGAAAATTAGGGCCGGAGCTATGAGCCCGAACGTTAACATTACCGCCTATGGAAAATGCATTAGTGGACTATACCCATATTGAGCCCCATGCTGGTAAGGCATATTTCTTGTTTATTTGCAATTATTGTGATAAATGTGAATTTCTCTTTTGTACATTTTTTCATTTATGTGAACAAACTAAATTTCCAACAAGATCAGCAAGTTTAATCACCTAAATAACACATTGCATAGGAAAAAAATCCATCACAACAACCCCCCCCCCCCCCGGGTTTTCAGAAAATCAATTTAAATTAAAGAAATTGTGATTTTAACTTGAATGTAATTTATTTTGAGTTTTTATAAAAATAGAAATAAAAATGTATATATGTGTTTCTACTAATAATGAAAATAAGAAGACATTTTATAAATTTTTAGACCAAATATCACTTTGGGTTTTTAGTGCGATCATTTCAAGCGAGTAAAAGTGAAAGTAGAGAAGCAGAAAGTTTCCAGTGAGAAAAAATACTTTATTCAAGCAGTGTCTAGCTATCTGATATTAGTTTGCATTGTAAGGGAGTTGTATTAATGCCCGGTAGGTTCCAGTTCTTTATTTATAACTATAGATATGCATTAAATTTGCGTAAATAAATGTTTCATGCATGTGACGTGACTATGTACCGTAGATGTAGATATGCACACTTTAACATGTTGAAGCCTACCGTGTTGGTTAATTCTTAATCCATAAAACCTATCTTTGTTTATCATAATCAAAATAGAATGAAATCATCATTTTAAGTAGATATTTACCTGTTTTTATATTTTCATACTATTGAAACAATAGATTGATTTGTTGGGGGTGGGGGTTGATATTGAATGTTTGGGAGGGGGTCTTTAGGTTGTACACATGTGTTGTGCATCAAGATGTAGTTATTTGTTGTCTATCTCCTCTCTCTTTTTGTATCTCCCCTTCTTTCTCTCTTTCTGTCTCTGTCTGCCTGTCTGTCTGTTTCTCTCTCTCTCTCTCTCTCTCTTTCTCTCTCTCTCTCTCTCTCTCTCTCTCTCTCTCTCTCTCTCTCTCTCTCTCTCTCTCTGAGTATTAAACATATGGCTGCTTGTGACATGAAATTGCAGATGTTGAGGATAGTGTTTGATACATGTAGAATTAAATTCAAAACATTTCATTTTAGATACCATGTCAATTGAAATGGAACTTCTTCAAAGATTAAAACACAACAATGAGCCACACTTGATGTAAGTAGCATTTATTTTTGTAACAATGATGTCTAATAACACTGATGTCCAAGTTTAAGAAAAGGAACCTGTAAAAACTACATGTATATACCCCGTAAGTATTTGACATGCAGATAATTTGGAATATCAAATACTGGTAAACTACACATATTTCACCTACTTAATGGGCATTTTTTGTTCTCTTGGATTTTGAACTCTAGTTAATTGTAGACTCTTTTCCATAGGTTATGTCTTTCTATGAATATGTTAAATTTGTTACCATGGTAACAGTATACAAGAGTAAAAAGAAAAACTCCTTATTAGCAAGTTTATTCCCCTATGACATATCTTAAATGGGTTAATTAATGGTGCATTTCTTCCGAAATTAGGCTTAAATAAAAGTTCAGCAAATACTACACTTACACGAGTAAAAACAACTCATCACTATGACGTCATTATGACGTCATAGGTGAGGTAATCTCAAGCTAGCATCAAAATGGACAAAATATGAACTGAGGGCTTCACATTATAGAGTCATATAACTTTATTATTTACAAACCAATACCTACATGTAATACCTTGATGGATAGGGAAATTCCTATACTTTTCTATTTTACCTTTTTCGTGGTATTTGAAAACAATTTGATTTTGTAACTAAAGGAAAACTTATGGTTTGTGCGACTAAAACTTTATAAAATTAGACATAATTGAGCTTTTTTATGAGAATATAAACAAAATAAATTTGGTAAAATATTGAATGTTCATGTTTTACATGTATTTTAATCCTTGAGATAAAAGTTTCCTTAATATATGCTATTTGAAGAACATCGAGCGCCTATGAACTAGATGTTGTTTAGGTAAATTTTGACTGGACTGTTTGTTCAGATTTCATGCATGTGTATCAATGCTGCAAAATCCATAATTATGTATTTAATTTTTCCAAATTTGGAATCATGGTTCTGTATAGTGTCTAGAGTGAATATATAGGCTTAGAATTGTAAATAACCACAATGACTGTTTCATATTGGGTATATCCCTCTAACTATTTTTAGAATCGGTAGGACAACAAAGTAGTGCCTTTAAGCAAAATAGTTCCTATTCCTGCAGAGTGTTTATACATTTATTGGGACATTTTAAATCAGAATGCTTGACACATGTCAGAAAAGAGGATTTGCAATTTTAAAAGCAAGTGTCAAAATTAAATTATCATTTGAAGGAAAGAATTGAAATTGTTTGATGTACACCCTTTCCAAAGCTGTGAAATTCCCTACTTTTACTTTCATTTTCAGAGTTTTTCAATACAGACGCATTTTGCCGGAAAACGAATCTGACTTCACACCACGAAATTTTAACAGGAGAGAGACAATTTGATGAGCTTTTATTCAAGAGGTCCCTCGTTGCTGAACGAAAATTAGGGCCGGAGCTATGAGCCCGAACGTTAACATTACCGCCTATGGAAAATGCATTAGTGGACTATACCCATATTGAGCCCCATGCTGGTAAGGCATATTTCTTGTTTATTTGCAATTATTGTGATAAATGTGAATTTCTCTTTTGTACATTTTTTCATTTATGTGAACAAACTAAATTTCCAACAAGATCAGCAAGTTTAATCACCTAAATAACACATTGCATAGGAAAAAAATCCATCACAACAACCCCCCCCCCCCCCCCGGGTTTTCAGAAAATCAATTTAAATTAAAGAAATTGTGATTTTAACTTGAATGTAATTTATTTTGAGTTTTTATAAAAATAGAAATAAAAATGTATATATGTGTTTCTACTAATAATGAAAATAAGAAGACATTTTATAAATTTTTAGACCAAATATCACTTTGGGTTTTTAGTGCGATCATTTCAAGCGAGTAAAAGTGAAAGTAGAGAAGCAGAAAGTTTCCAGTGAGAAAAAATACTTTATTCAAGCAGTGTCTAGCTATCTGATATTAGTTTGCATTGTAAGGGAGTTGTATTAATGCCCGGTAGGTTCCAGTTCTTTATTTATAACTATAGATATGCATTAAATTTGCGTAAATAAATGTTTCATGCATGTGACGTGACTATGTACCGTAGATGTAGATATGCACACTTTAACATGTTGAAGCCTACCGTGTTGGTTAATTCTTAATCCATAAAACCTATCTTTGTTTATCATAATCAAAATAGAATGAAATCATCATTTTAAGTAGATATTTACCTGTTTTTATATTTTCATACTATTGAAACAATAGATTGATTTGTTGGGGGTGGGGGTTGATATTGAATGTTTGGGAGGGGGTCTTTAGGTTGTACACATGTGTTGTGCATCAAGATGTAGTTATTTGTTGTCTATCTCCTCTCTCTTTTTGTATCTCCCCTTCTTTCTCTCTTTCTGTCTCTGTCTGCCTGTCTGTCTGTTTCTCTCTCTCTCTCTCTCTCTCTTTCTCTCTCTCTCTCTCTCTCTCTCTCTCTCTCTCTCTCTCTCTCTCTCTCTCTCTGAGTATTAAACATATGGCTGCTTGTGACATGAAATTGCAGATGTTGAGGATAGTGTTTGATACATGTAGAATTAAATTCAAAACATTTCATTTTAGATACCATGTCAATTGAAATGGAACTTCTTCAAAGATTAAAACACAACAATGAGCCACACTTGATGTAAGTAGCATTTATTTTTGTAACAATGATGTCTAATAACACTGATGTCCAAGTTTAAGAAAAGGAACCTGTAAAAACTACATGTATATACCCCGTAAGTATTTGACATGCAGATAATTTGGAATATCAAATACTGGTAAACTACACATATTTCACCTACTTAATGGGCATTTTTTGTTCTCTTGGATTTTGAACTCTAGTTAATTGTAGACTCTTTTCCATAGGTTATGTCTTTCTATGAATATGTTAAATTTGTTACCATGGTAACAGTATACAAGAGTAAAAAGAAAAACTCCTTATTAGCAAGTTTATTCCCCTATGACATATCTTAAATGGGTTAATTAATGGTGCATTTCTTCCGAAATTAGGCTTAAATAAAAGTTCAGCAAATACTACACTTACACGAGTAAAAACAACTCATCACTATGACGTCATTATGACGTCATAGGTGAGGTAATCTCAAGCTAGCATCAAAATGGACAAAATATGAACTGAGGGCTTCACATTATAGAGTCATATAACTTTATTATTTACAAACCAATACCTACATGTAATACCTTGATGGATAGGGAAATTCCTATACTTTTCTATTTTACCTTTTTCGTGGTATTTGAAAACAATTTGATTTTGTAACTAAAGGAAAACTTATGGTTTGTGCGACTAAAACTTTATAAAATTAGACATAATTGAGCTTTTTTATGAGAATATAAACAAAATAAATTTGGTAAAATATTGAATGTTCATGTTTTACATGTATTTTAATCCTTGAGATAAAAGTTTCCTTAATATATGCTATTTGAAGAACATCGAGCGCCTATGAACTAGATGTTGTTTAGGTAAATTTTGACTGGACTGTTTGTTCAGATTTCATGCATGTGTATCAATGCTGCAAAATCCATAATTATGTATTTAATTTTTCCAAATTTGGAATCATGGTTCTGTATAGTGTCTAGAGTGAATATATAGGCTTAGAATTGTAAATAACCACAATGACTGTTTCATATTGGGTATATCCCTCTAACTATTTTTAGAATCGGTAGGACAACAAAGTAGTGCCTTTAAGCAAAATAGTTCCTATTCCTGCAGAGTGTTTATACATTTATTGGGACATTTTAAATCAGAATGCTTGACACATGTCAGAAAAGAGGATTTGCAATTTTAAAAGCAAGTGTCAAAATTAAATTATCATTTGAAGGAAAGAATTGAAATTGTTTGATGTACACCCTTTCCAAAGCTGTGAAATTCCCTACTTTTACTTTCATTTTCAGAGTTTTTCAATACAGACGCATTTTGCCGGAAAACGAATCTGACTTCACACCACGAAATTTTAACAGGAGAGAGACAATTTGATGAGCTTTTATTCAAGAGGTCCCTCGTTGCTGAACGAAAATTAGGGCCGGAGCTATGAGCCCGAACGTTAACATTACCGCCTATGGAAAATGCATTAGTGGGACTATACCCATATTGAGCCCCATGCTGGTAAGGCATATTTCTTGTTTATTTGCAATTATTGTGATAAATGTGAATTTCTCTTTTGTACATTTTTTCATTTATGTGAACAAACTAAATTTCCAACAAGATCAGCAAGTTTAATCACCTAAATAACACATTGCATAGGAAAAAAATCCATCACAACAACCCCCCCCCCCCCCGGGTTTTCAGAAAATCAATTTAAATTAAAGAAATTGTGATTTTAACTTGAATGTAATTTATTTTGAGTTTTTATAAAAATAGAAATAAAAATGTATATATGTGTTTCTACTAATAATGAAAATAAGAAGACATTTTATAAATTTTTAGACCAAATATCACTTTGGGTTTTTAGTGCGATCATTTCAAGCGAGTAAAAGTGAAAGTAGAGAAGCAGAAAGTTTCCAGTGAGAAAAAATACTTTATTCAAGCAGTGTCTAGCTATCTGATATTAGTTTGCATTGTAAGGGAGTTGTATTAATGCCCGGTAGGTTCCAGTTCTTTATTTATAACTATAGATATGCATTAAATTTGCGTAAATAAATGTTTCATGCATGTGACGTGACTATGTACCGTAGATGTAGATATGCACACTTTAACATGTTGAAGCCTACCGTGTTGGTTAATTCTTAATCCATAAAACCTATCTTTGTTTATCATAATCAAAATAGAATGAAATCATCATTTTAAGTAGATATTTACCTGTTTTTATATTTTCATACTATTGAAACAATAGATTGATTTGTTGGGGGTGGGGGTTGATATTGAATGTTTGGGAGGGGGTCTTTAGGTTGTACACATGTGTTGTGCATCAAGATGTAGTTATTTGTTGTCTATCTCCTCTCTCTTTTTGTATCTCCCCTTCTTTCTCTCTTTCTGTCTCTGTCTGCCTGTCTGTCTGTTTCTCTCTCTCTCTCTCTCTCTTTCTCTCTCTCTCTCTCTCTCTCTCTCTCTCTCTCTCTCTCTCTCTCTCTCTCTCTCTCTCTCTCTCTCTGAGTATTAAACATATGGCTGCTTGTGACATGAAATTGCAGATGTTGAGGATAGTGTTTGATACATGTAGAATTAAATTCAAAACATTTCATTTTAGATACCATGTCAATTGAAATGGAACTTCTTCAAAGATTAAAACACAACAATGAGCCACACTTGATGTAAGTAGCATTTATTTTTGTAACAATGATGTCTAATAACACTGATGTCCAAGTTTAAGAAAAGGAACCTGTAAAAACTACATGTATATACCCCGTAAGTATTTGACATGCAGATAATTTGGAATATCAAATACTGGTAAACTACACATATTTCACCTACTTAATGGGCATTTTTTGTTCTCTTGGATTTTGAACTCTAGTTAATTGTAGACTCTTTTCCATAGGTTATGTCTTTCTATGAATATGTTAAATTTGTTACCATGGTAACAGTATACAAGAGTAAAAAGAAAAACTCCTTATTAGCAAGTTTATTCCCCTATGACATATCTTAAATGGGTTAATTAATGGTGCATTTCTTCCGAAATTAGGCTTAAATAAAAGTTCAGCAAATACTACACTTACACGAGTAAAAACAACTCATCACTATGACGTCATTATGACGTCATAGGTGAGGTAATCTCAAGCTAGCATCAAAATGGACAAAATATGAACTGAGGGCTTCACATATAGAGTCATATAACTTTATTATTTACAAACCAATACCTACATGTAATACCTTGATGGATAGGGAAATTCCTATACTTTTCTATTTTACCTTTTTCGTGGTATTTGAAAACAATTTGATTTTGTAACTAAAGGAAAACTTATGGTTTGTGCGACTAAAACTTTATAAAATTAGACATAATTGAGCTTTTTTATGAGAATATAAACAAAATAAATTTGGTAAAATATTGAATGTTCATGTTTTACATGTATTTTAATCCTTGAGATAAAAGTTTCCTTAATATATGCTATTTGAAGAACATCGAGCGCCTATGAACTAGATGTTGTTTAGGTAAATTTTGACTGGACTGTTTGTTCAGATTTCATGCATGTGTATCAATGCTGCAAAATCCATAATTATGTATTTAATTTTTCCAAATTTGGAATCATGGTTCTGTATAGTGTCTAGAGTGAATATATAGGCTTAGAATTGTAAATAACCACAATGACTGTTTCATATTGGGTATATCCCTCTAACTATTTTTAGAATCGGTAGGACAACAAAGTAGTGCCTTTAAGCAAAATAGTTCCTATTCCTGCAGAGTGTTTATACATTTATTGGGACATTTTAAATCAGAATGCTTGACACATGTCAGAAAAGAGGATTTGCAATTTTAAAAGCAAGTGTCAAAATTAAATTATCATTTGAAGGAAAGAATTGAAATTGTTTGATGTACACCCTTTCCAAAGCTGTGAAATTCCCTACCCTTACCAAAGTCAAATTATTGCTGCAATAATGCGGCAATATTGCGGCAATATTGCAGCAACACATTTTTGTTACCAGAAACCAGATTTTGAGACTAGTGAAATGTTGCAGCTAGCTGCAACAACTTCTGGTAACATTGTGGCAATACTGCTGGAGTGTTGCCGCTAGCGGCAATAACTTCTGGCAACATTCTGGCAATACTATTAGAGTTATTTCTGTAAAAAATTATATTAACATGCACCTAGAATATTGCCACTAGCTGCAACAACTTCTGGTAATATTCTGGCTATACTCAGTATCATACTGCCAGAAATACTTTTCTGGTAACATCTACATGTATTTGATCATTTAAATTATGAACTAATTAATATACAAAATATATATAATTCTGGCAATACTGCTAAGCATCATATTTAATTTCTGTTTTAATTATAACAAGCTGCATTCCACCTCGAAATAATTTGTGTCAAATCTTCTCTGATCAAAATGCAAACATGCATTAATTAAATCATGTACTTAATTGAAAAAAAAAAATGCATAAGTAATACAATAAGAAAGTTCATTTTATTTATTCTTACAATAATAACCATTTTAATTTAAGGAGACTGGAGGGGGTTAATTAACAAATTGTCAATTATTTAGATATAATTTAGATTATATTACACCTCAAAATTTGCCAAAAGTTTACAACAAACTTTTCTTTTTTCTCTGATTGATTATACTTACTGAGTTTGCCAAAGCTTTAATATGCAGAATTTAGACTTAAAATTTTTTACACATTCAGCACAAGTCTAAAACTGTCAATTATAATTGAATTGCTTTTGTATATTTTTCAAAAAAAAAAAATAATAGTAAGTCGAAAAAGTTAAATCTAATAAATATTTTATGATTAAAGTCTTATTCTTAGAAAGTCTCAATTAAAAGTTCCAATGATAGGTGTTCAGATTTCCCTTCAATCGCATATAACTGGTACGCATGGTTTCGATGTTTCACTATAATAAAAGACTGTTTGAATCAACCCCCCCCCCCCCAACTCATTGTTTTACGTGAATACCAACCTGTCTGTTATTTTGTAACGGTATTTTCTTTTTTATTAAGTTTAAATATCAGTCTACTTAGATTTGAGTATCTAAACTGTTCGATGCATGTTGAATAAAGAATTTTCGTATGCTGTTTGTTTCCACTTTTACTTTCGTTTCAATGTTAAGTTACGCGCGCGCTGATTGGTCGATCAAATCGCTAGCCGCCAATTTTCACATTCGATGCTGCCATGTTGTCTGCCATCGAGCCATCACTGGATATGGTGAAATGAATGAAATACGGAAATTATCTGTAAACAAGGTTAAAGAATACACTGTCAATGGAGTTTTTAACTGTGAAAAAATCAACGGCTGAACTGAGGACGAGTCTGAGTGAATGAATCGAGTGTCAACACCCCCTGCACCATCTGCACGAGCACGTTTTTGAAAAAGTAAGTTTAGCAATAAAAATATATTCATTGAATGGCAGTCAAAACATGTTTGTTGCAAGAATATAAACCGAAAGACTGTGATCTATTTTTTTCTAATGGGTATAACACTGTTTTAGACCAATGCGCGGATCCAGAAATTTTTCCGGGGGGGGGGGGGGGGGGTCCGACGGTTATTTGAGTTTGCCAGGGTAAGGGGGTCTGAGACATATTTTTGGTAATTTTATAATGTAATTTAAAGAAATTTGAATTTTGCAGGGTGGAGGGGGGAATTGTAGCTTTAATAATCAAGTTGTTTTTCTTAGAAACTGCTTAAAATATGAAAACAATTGCCAAGGTGCTTATATGAAATTCATTTATCTTCCCAATAGGTCTGCCCTGGGTTACACAGACCTGAAGAAAACCATGAAAAAAGCTGTCAGCTCACTCATTAAATGAATGGTGCAACTGGCAACCAAAAAAGAGTGATGACGTAATTTGTTAAGATTATGGAGAGGAACATATACACAACAGTGCTGAATTCCAATGTGGATATTGTTGTGATATTCTGATAGCTGTTTTTGTGATTGTTTATGTGTAAAATCAGAATGTTCACGAGACTGTCAAAAAAAAGGACATTTGGAATGCCTAGGACGAATGCCTCGATCAATCGTAATACAGCAAGTGGTCGTGCAGGACTTGTTAACTATATGGATTGAGCTTTTCTTACGGTGAACAGTGAACTTTTGTCCATATCTGTCTGTGCGCGTTGTGTCGATCAAACTGCAATACATGTTTATCTGCCGCAACAAATCGTCACTGATCAGCTGAGTACTTATAGTCAAGTTTCATCATGATTTGTTCATCATATTTGTATTTATTGTATTTATAAAATGTGTTAAATTTAAAGATTATTAATTTTAACTGGTGTCCTTTATAAGCATGTTGAAATTCCAGTTTCAGATCTCTAATATTATACATTATATTTTTAATTCAATACTTATTTTGTGCATATTGTGTTGAATATAATAATTTTTTTACTTCTTTAATATTGTGTAATCACTAACTGTCTTTTTCATTTTAAAAAAGTCCAAATTTAATGCAAAATGTTTGTCTTGTAACATTTTTGCATCTGTTAAAAAATAAAACTGTATTAATGGCAATTAAAGAATTTTTTTTTATTTTGGTTGTAGATTAATATACATGATTGCTTTACTGTATACATTTATTATTTATAAATATTGCATATATTTTACCATTGATGCCAGAGCACAGAAAATGCATTGAACCAATATTTCTGCAATGTCATTTTTCTTATGCAAATGTATCTCCAGAAAGGTGTTGCAGCAAAATTTTTGCCGTAACACTTTTCTGGCAATATTGCTGCAATCTCAAGTATTGCCAGAAAGGTGTTGTCGCAACAATGTGTTGCGGCAAAACTTTTGTGGCAACATCTTTCTGGCAATATTGCCGCAATCTCATTTGCATACGAAAAACGATACAGCAGCAATATTGCCGCAATGTATTGCCAGAAAGGCGTTGTCGCAACAATATGTTGCAGCAAAACTTTTGCGGCAACATCTTTCTGGCAATATTGCCGCAATCTCATTTGCATACGAAAAACGATACAGCAGCAACATTGCCGCAATGTATTGCCAGAATGTTGCTGCAATATTGCTGCAATAATGCCAGAATGTGTTGCCAGAAGGTCAATATTTTGGTAAGGGTACTTTTACTTTCATTTTCAGAGTTTTTCAATACAGACGCATTTTGCCGGAAAACGAATCTGACTTCACACCACGAAATTTTAACAGGAGAGAGACAATTTGATGAGCTTTTATTCAAGAGGTCCCTCGTTGCTGAACGAAAATTAGGGCCGGAGCTATGAGCCCGAACGTTAACATTACCGCCTATGGAAAATGCATTAGTGGACTATACCCATATTGAGCCCCATGCTGGTAAGGCATATTTCTTGTTTATTTGCAATTATTGTGATAAATGTGAATTTCTCTTTTGTACATTTTTTCATTTATGTGAACAAACTAAATTTCCAACAAGATCAGCAAGTTTAATCACCTAAATAACACATTGCATAGGAAAAAAATCCATCACAACAACCCCCCCCCCCCCCCCGGGTTTTCAGAAAATCAATTTAAATTAAAGAAATTGTGATTTTAACTTGAATGTAATTTATTTTGAGTTTTTATAAAAATAGAAATAAAAATGTATATATGTGTTTCTACTAATAATGAAAATAAGAAGACATTTTATAAATTTTTAGACCAA